>JARGXW010000770.1:0-62457 GCA_029204085.1 Mycena sp. CBHHK59/15
AGGCGGACCTGAATAAGGAAGCTCGGGGCAATCGATATAGTGTGAAGTTCTTGTGTGCTGAGCTGAGAACATGTCATAAGAATCTAGAATGTTTATAGTAGGCATACGACGGACATCTGACAGACTCGGGTTTCGTAGAAGGCGGTCGAGAAGGGTCTTGTGGAATCGGCTTTCAAGGCGGCTGACTCGTCATATCCCCCTGAACTGTTATCAGCGGACTTTACTTCACATCTGGAGGTCATGCGCAAGGGCGAAGAAACGCGGACCTCGTACTTATAATGTCTTGCGGCCCGTAAACAAGTGGCATTGCTGGACGAGGTTCTGAAGTATCGAACGGCACGAATCGAATTACTACTATCGACTCTCAATTTGCGACGGCCAGCGCGCCTGTGGATCATAAATCTGATTAACAAACATTTGCACGCAGATTTTCGCAGGCAAGCTAGCTAGTCGATGCACGGTGACAAGCTCGGAGGGGTTGCACAGGATTTTAAGAAAACGGATAGGGGTCAGATGGGGGTGCCATACGGTTCCGTCCAGGTCCCAAAGGTAGGGCGAGTTTGGGCCGCGCAATGGTGGGGTGTTGGTGTGTCGCATGTTACGATACGTCACATGTGATCTGAGTCTCGATCTCTGGATCACGTACATACTTGGATCTTGCCACGCGAGCACCACTCGGTAATCTCCGCAGTCAACTTGGATCAGCAATGGCTTCTCGGCAACATATCGGCAACGCTTGGGCAACGCGCTAACCGCATGCTGAGCGACTCCAACTTCAAGGTTGCCTTCAAGCATAGTCAGTCCTCAATATAATTTGTATTTCTACAATGAATCGTCATTAACCCTCTGTGCTCTAATTTTTGCTGTAAAAACATCGGCATCGCTGACCGAGTTTGATGTGCTGGAAGCATCTACTCCTTGTCGAGCCTCTGTCCAAAGCACTCATGAGCGACATGGTGTACCAGCCAGCCGGTGAGTTGGACGTGGGCCCTTTTTCCCCCTTGTGTCATTGAAAACCAATGAGTGAAGTGCCCTTCACATAGCCGTGACTGATGTATTTGGAACATCTGGGACACAAGACCTCTCTGTTTACCTGATTAGCCTCTCCTCTCTCTAGTAGTGGTGGTTCGTTCTCGTTGTTGGTGACAATAGATTGATAAACAGAAGAAGGGCCATGCGAAGAATTTACATCATGTAACAGAGAAGAGCTTTGTGCATTATTTACGGCCTCAAATCCCCTCACTGATTTCAGGATTCAACGCATCGAGAACGCAAGGGTCACGGAAACCGTAATTCCGGATATGGACCCCTGGTGCACGTGATGAGCGCTCTGGGGTCCTACTACATATACTTTTGCGTAGGTCCTCACTGAGTCGATTCAGAGGGCTCTATAGCCCTCTAACTAGATTGCCGACATTTAACTGCATGTATGCCAATATTTAATCAATTTGAGAGCCATGCGCAAAAACATGGAATCGGCCGTGTGATGTCAACAAGGATAAACAATATCCCCAAGGTTGTTTCTGTGTTCACTGGCCTATTAAGACCAGAAACCCTTGCATAAAATTTTATGAGTCAATCATCCAGTATTTCTTCTGTACTCTTATCTCCAATATTATACTCAAGCCCTACAGTGTATAGATGCTTAACACTGGTGCAACAGTAAATATACTGGAACTACAGTACCGTCCCAGAGCATTCTGTTCTTTTGTACAGAATGTGGCTTGAGCGCCAGAAACTATATGCAGTACGTTTCCAACGTTTAATATTGTGCTTCTATGCTCTTTGCGAACAGCTACTAAACCTAGCGAAGGTGCTTTCCGCATTTGGGAGTCGGATCACGGACCGGTGGTGGTGGTCTCTGGTTCCGGGTCCTGATGGGAGGTTTTGGGTAGTTGATTCCAGAACTTTTGTTTCAGGCACCCCTTGCGAGAACGCCACAAGGAGCTCGGACCAGTATCGTGCACAAGCCGCAGGCGCGTTAATCGGCGCGAAGCACGTGTGTGTCGTCGAGAGAGTGATGGATTGTTGGCACAATGATGGCCGACTGGACGCCGCTGACCAAGTTTCCCTTATTTGGGGGTACCCCGTGGGAACAGTTACACGATCCAGAGATCGGCACCTCAGAGTCTGAGCGCTTGAGTCCTCGTGGTCACGCCTTCTCCATGACAGGTCACGTCCTCCATGTCCAGATACGGTGTGCCTCGGGTATGTCCGCCTCCTGGACTCCGAACACCGCTCGCCCCACAAAATAACATGGTTTTTGCTTCCGCTGTGTGACATCAGATGGCTCATGGTATATCTTACCAGGTCATCATTTTTTGGACAGTCCAAAAGGAAGTACTAACACCAATCCCCCGAAAGCATTGTTTAAGCCACCCGCTGCTGCTGCCATCAAGTGTAGTAGGTTGGAGGGATCAAACAGCTCCGGCAAATCCACTACTGTACGGACATGTAGGGAGCAATGGCCCCAGGACCGTGACACGTCCGTTGCCTATTTTTTAGGCAACAAACCCTATCGTGACCAGGACCGTTGCCAAAAAAGGCAATGGAGGGCCAATTTTCTAGGCCAAAAACCCACTGTAAATTGCTTTTCCAAGGAGTTCTGTTCTTTTATGGGCTAATCTAATGGCATAGCTTGTCTTTTATTGATTTTTCCTATGTGATTATTTTATTTTTATTTTTCCTGCTAATATGTCACGATTTTTTGAAGGCAACGGACCTTGCCGCGACCATGACCCATAGGAATTTAGGCAACGCAACGGACCTCGTCGTGACCGTGACTGTTCGCTGAAAATAAAACAAACCTGAAATCTTGCAAAAAGCATATAATTGACATATGCTTAGCACCCTGTCCTGGTGATATACAATTAGAGTCAGAGTGAGCTCTGAGCTGCTGATTGTGTAGTAATGATGCACAAAGAGGTGTAGTGAGCAAGCTGGGAGATATATACAACACTTATGAACATGGGGGTCAATATATCCAACCAGGCAGTTTGCAAGGCCTAGCTGCTGTGGCTTAAAACTCAGAATGAGGGCAAGTCACACAGCAACACTAGCTACCATACCCAGAAGATGTATAATATTCAGTGGGCGCACAGTATCTATGGACCCGGAGGGTAAACCAAAGGTTGCAACAGGTGAAAGGGTTCCCAGGATTATCTGAAGATGTTCGCAGTGCGCCTTGGGCTATTAATAGATCTCGCAGAGAGGTTCGTGATGGTGACTCCTTCTAGAGTTGCCAACGTAACCATCATGGAGAAATGTGATTGTGGGATATGAGGATCAGCTGAAGCTATATCCACGGGATTGATGCTGATGCATCAGCCCAGCAACACATATACAAATAACATCCATCCAGACAGGGGTCCAATGGGTTTGCAGAGGCATGCCCAGGCATACATAGGCCCACAAAGTGACTTGACAGAATCCCAGGAGCCAATCATACTGCTGGGATAGTTCCAGCAAGGCCCAAGGTACCATGGCTGGGCAGACACCTCATTGCCAAGTGAGCCAGCAGGTTCACGAGGGCAATAATATAACCATAAAAAGGCATCGCAGAGTTATCTGAGACAGCCAGGAGCGTACATGGACAACCCTAGGGTGGAGCCTCTGGAATTATGCCCTTCCTTTGACTTGTAGTTACTCAGCATGTGTATATTTAGATTTCTCAAAGTAGTATAAAACCCCAGTAAAAACTCGCGATTCAGTAGCACATCCCTGTTCCCCCATAGCTGAGACTTTGGTCAAAAGCTTACATAAGGACATCGGTGGCTTCTTTAAATACATTTCTTAGCAATTGTTGTTCTAAAATTGAAGACCTTTGATTAGATATCTAAGAAAGCTTTGAAGTATCTAAGCTAAGTCTCGGGGATAGTCCCAGAGCACTCAGGAAAGGTGCCTTGTGGAATTGAGACCACAGCAGGAGCTCAATCCAAGGTCTACAAAGGTAGAGCCTGGTTGCAGTACCCAAGTTTTGGTTGTTGGAATTGTTCTTCGAGTTCAGTCGCAACTATAAGGCACTCCAGTGTGTTCGGGCACTGCAGAGGGAGGTTGATACTTGTTGCTGGAAATAGGCATCAAAATATGTCTTCTGTGTTCTGAACTGCTATTTCAATTCTGGAAACACGATTCAAAATAGAATACATATTTTTATTGCTGTTTGTCTTTGAAAACCGAGTTATATTGCAGATGGAAACATGTGTTGAAATATATACTATCCCCGAAGGGGATCTCAGACAATTAAGGGAAATCACTAAATATCTGTTTATCTAGACATCCAAATAAAATTCCGGGCAGATAGATCGTTTGCAATCTTTCTGTTTAATAGGTCTAAACCTTTGGTTTGTGGAAAATGGTCCATTCGTTGTCAAACGGCGGTGTTTTCTTTGTTGTGGTCAGCTGTCCAAGTACTAGGTAAAATCGAAATTTCTGATCGCCAGTCGTGTCTTGAGCTCATCTCTTACAGCGACACCTTGAAACTTTACATGGGGGATCAACTACGTCTTGTTGGCATCCTACAACGACCAATAGTCTGAAAAGTTCCTGAGAGGTGCACGGCATATCATTTAATTCGCAAATATTTTGGATCATAAATCCATGACATCTGATCACTTTACAATCTATTACCACATCGTCAGGCCACCTACCCTCGACGTAGACTACTAATATGTTCCGAAAATGTATTTTCATTATTTTAGAGGCTTTGTTCAACTTGAATCAAGTCCCAGCCACAGCAATTGTGCTGAAAACATCGAAAATCAGTCAAAATCACAGTACTGGGCAGATTATTAATGGCCAAAGGGCCAAGGACAGGTAATATCTGTCTGGTTTTTTATCCTATTCTCTTAGGATACATCCTATAGAGTATGCCACAAAAGAGAGCTACTTAATTGAGCCAGAAATGGTGGAGTAATAAGTGTTTGTCCGAGATCTAGGTTTGTCCGGAATGGTGGGGGGTGATAGTATATATATTTCTTGTATTCTGTCCCCTTTTTCTAGTAGAAATATGTTTGTTTTGGCTTGTGAATGCACCTATTTTTACTGGAAAAATGGAACAGAATATAAGAAAATATATATAAATATTTCAACACATGTTTCCATCTGCAATATAACTCGGTTTTCAAAGATAAACAGCAATAAAAATATGTATTCTATTTTGAATAATGCTTCCAAAATTGAAGTAGCAGTTCAGAACACAGAAGACATATTTCGATGCCTATTTCCAGTAACAAATATCAACCTCCCTCTGCAGTGGGGGTTGATCCTGGGAGATTGTGCATTAGTCTAAGAAGTGTCAGTGTACCTTCGCAAATCCAAGTTCTTCATCTGAACTTAATATTGTGTGTTCGTGGAGCTACTTATTGTAGTCCCGGACTTATTTGGAGTGTTCATTTACAAACTATAACAATGTCTTGATGTTGATTTCACCGTGCCAAATAAAAGAAGCTCAATCTTAACTCTAATACTTGAGTAACGACCAGAACTAAATTGAGGAAGCACTGCTAGTAGTTGTGTGGTTGTGGTAGTTTGTTGTGTGTGAGTTGTGTTAGAGCATCTCTCACATAGCAGCTATTTCATAGGTGAGACAAGTGCACCGTTTCACCGATACCGCGGGATTACCAATGGTGTAACATCGGGATTACTGGTGGGATGTGACATGTCATGCATAGACGAGAGGGTTATTGACCAGTAGATGAGGGGAGGATCCAAGGGTGTCAGAGATGATGGTGCTTCGGAGTCTATGCTCTGACTTCAGGAGCCATAGGAATGGTGTGATGGTGGTTGTCTCCTGAACCAAATGACATCTAGTACTCCCACACTTGGTGCACACTATGTGAGAGACTCACAGAGAGAGGCTAGCAGTAATACAACATCCTTCTTGCGGTTCCTCCCTACAACCCACCACCAGACTCCTGCTACAATTATGCGAGCTCCAAGACAGGGGTCCAAGAGAGGAGTCCAAAATAGGAGACAAGGATTTAGCACGACAAGAACACAGAGTGGTAAACCCGAGTCAACGAGAACAAGACAAGACTCAAGCCAAGCACAAGTTAAAACAGGCCAAGGTATGGCCAGAGAATAGATGAGGTAAAATCTACTGTACAGGAGATTCTACCATGCTTTATATACTGTACGATAAAGGGGTCCGATCATTGGCTAAACGTGAGGGCATATGGCTGCACACAGGTCCTGACATAAAGGGGCTGGGGCTGAATACAAAGCAGTCGACAGGTGGAGTCAGTTACTAGGTTACCTGTTGATGGCGGAAGGGTGTGGAACATGTAACAGCCAGTACATAAAGGAGTCAACAGGTGGAGTCGGTGGCCAGGCCTGTCAATGACAGAGAGGAGGGGAACATCACACCGCCACTGCCATCATTGATCCGCATGTGGGCCAAAGGTCATGGTACACATACATGGAGGAGCCCTGCTAAAAAAATTGCGAAAAGGCACAGCTGTTCCCAAGGAAGAAAAAAGGGTCAATGACGAGTTGAAGGTGGATGATCCGGGGGAAAAACTTGCATTGGCGAGCAAATAGAAGGACCAGGAGCCAAAAGAAACCAGCCAGATGGAAGTAGCAACATCGTGGGAGAACTTGATAGCATTGGGAGTAATAACTTGACGGACCATCCAGAGGGGCATTCACATGTCTTGACTACCATGATTTGCGGTTCTGGGGGGCCAAACGGAGGTCTTGAGACAAGGGGGAAGGCCCAGGGTGCAAGGGGGTGTTTGAAGTTGGAGGAACACTTGCAGACACATAACTAGTGTAAACATACCACGTTAGGGTCTGGGTTAGGGGTTCGGGTTACAGTGGTGGCGAAAAAGAATGAGCATGGCTGTTTGAGCCCATTCCTGCATGGAATCACTCGGAATAAAATCTAGGCATGGTCTTTGAACAATTTCTAGGTCCTCTAAGGGGTTCCGTGATTACCATATATGGAAATCCGATCACAATAAATTATTTCATGGTTTTCTGAAAACCCGACTTCTCAGATGTGTCCCAATGTGAAAGATGGTGCAAATATGGGTGTCCTCTTTGGACAAAATAAAGTTGCTTTCACATGTCCGATTTTGTTGATTTCATTAGCAATGATCGTGTTTCTTGCTCATGATCATCATGAATAATGACGAAAACTGCCACATTCAGGAGCTCTCATGGGCCCAAAATCCTTACTGGCCTCTGCAAAACCCAAAAGAACAGCAGATGAGAACACTGGCATTCTCGACCAAAAACCTCAACATGCCCAACTAAAACATCAACTTCTGGTGCAAAAAAATGAACACCTCCTCAATAACTTTGCTTTCGTTTTCAACATTTCATTTTTGTTTCTGGACTCCACTAATTCGTCCTGGACTCTTCCGACTCTGCCTGCACAATTTTGTTTATGCAGAATGTGGAATTTGTTTTCATATCTGACAAAAGGTTTTCGCTACACTTTGCATTTGATTTTGCAAAGTAACACAATTTGATTTTCTGCTCAGGTCGCCTTAGTTTTGCATCCACAGGGTCTTTGTTTTCACCTGGTTCATTGACAGATTTGATTGTTGGTGTGATCTATTTGTGTTTTTTCACACTTTCTCCTTGTCCTCCTATGGTCCTTCAGCCCGCTGCTCCCAGGGGACCCTGTGCGACGACCTATTCCATGAAACTAGGCTAGGTGATCTTAAGTTGTACTTGCTTCCCATCCCCCTTGAACTCATGAGTTCCGAGGGACTTAAGTTCATGTATTGTACCGTACCACTATATAATGCACCTGTAACCGTGCTCCTCCCTGTTCACCTGAACTTGAGTTCTGCGAACTTAAGTCCTGTGCTCCCACTGAAGTCCCGTGCTCCCACTGAAGTCCTGTCTGCGACTCAAGTCCCATGCACAACTAAAGTCCCATACCCCCTTGAACTCATGAGTTCCGAGGGACTTAAGTTCATGTATTGTACCGTACCACTATATAATGCACCTGTAACCGTGCTCCTCCCTGTTCGCCCGAACTTAAGTTCCGCGGACTTAAGTCCTGTGCTCCCACTGAAGTCCTGTCCACGACTCGAATCCCATGCGCAACTAAAGTCCCATATATATATCCTGAATATTAATACACTTAAGTCCCATACATCTGAAGTTCCACGAGAGGACTTAAGTCTGCGGCGCCAGAACTTCAGTCCATCCGAGTCTGTCCGGATAAGGAAATAGGATTTCCTATTTTGGACACCTGCTCTAGAAATCCTTATATGCCCGATGTATGCCCTAGCTCTTCGTGAGCAGTAGCCAGGGGGGAGACCGTCGCACATACCATCTTGTCCATCCAAGTGAAGACCTTGTCGCGCCAGCTGTCCACCTTCGTCACCAGTTCGTCGAAGCTGGCTGCTTTGACCCAATCATGGTGTGCACCGGATTCGGGGCTCTTGAAGATCTCCTCCACGTTGCGCTGCAGACACCGATACATCGCGGCCTGCATCCAGGCGAAACACACTGCGCCGTTCTCCTGCTCGCGATCTGCATGCCCCGTCCAGACCACGCTATCGCGGCGGAACCTCGCGATGACCCAGAAGAGTTCGGTGTGCTTGCGCTCATAGGCCTCCAACCAGCGGTACATCTCCGCCTCAGCGCGGAACCACTGCACGCGATCACCTAGTACCGTGTCAATATCAGGCACCGCGGCTGTCGTCAATGCACTCACTTTCAGCCTTGTACTCTGCCAATCTACCCTCACCCGCTCGTTGTCCCCTCGTCACAGTCTCGAGCCATATCCAGCCCTCTCCCTTCTTCGGCTTCGTGTTCTTGCGCTTGCCCTGGCCCTTCCGCTGTCGCAGTGTTCCCTGCTTCGCAGGCAGTTCTGAGTTGCTGTCTTCGGCCTCAGACGACGATGACAACGGCACATCTACGCCTGCGTCAGCTGGAATGATATCCTTCAGACGCTTTGGCGCCCGCGGAGAGTGTATCGCCAGGCCTGCAGATATGTCAGCGCCAGGTCGCGACTCAGACACGCATGCTGCTTGCCAGCATGCTTTAGCGCCTGAGTGCCCGCTACCAACTGCGGCCCTGGGTCATTCTCATCCCGCCTCTTGACTGGCGAGAGCGGCGAAGGGGCACCATCAGTGTGGAGCGTCCCACCGGCCTGCAGGTACCACGCTGTCCCATCAAATAATCTGGAGTCGCCTGTGATGCGATGCAGGTGCGTTTCCTTCCTCCTTGTATCCCGGGCAGTCAGCGGCGGGTAGGGCTCGGTAGTGTCGTCGGGCATGTGGCCGAGATCAATGAGACATGCGCGCCCCTTGTTGTACATCGTGATCTCAAATTCCTTCATCAGTACCGCCTTCTGCACGTTGCACTGCGAGCGGGTGACGCCAGCCTGGCCGCGAAAATCATCTTTGCGGGCCTTCTTGGTAGCGGACAGCGCAAGGCAGGCAGCCTGCACGGCGAGAATACCGTTGTCAGCCTGTGCGCACCGTAACTGGATTTTGGTGTGGCGCAGCTTTGAGTTGTCGTTGATGGCATCCTCCGTTGCTCGCTGCCCATGCCTCATGCGGTATGACGGTAGCTGGATCGCCGTCAGTTCTGGCTTGTGGGCGTCGAGCGCGCTCAGCGTCAGACGCAGGTATATCCTAGTCAGCCGGTCATGGAACGGAATTTCTTGAGGGTGAGATTGAGTGAGTCGCGCAGGTTTGTGATGGCGTCCGATGTCTCCTGCAACGGATGCTCCCGTTGGCTCTTCAGGAATGCGATCATAAGGACCCTGCAACACGCCATCAGTATTAGCAGTAGGGTTATGTGAAGAAAGCTCACTGCTGACGCTCGATGTCCATCCCGTCCCGGATCCACTGTGCCACCGAAAACAATGGAGGCGAGGCGGCTGCCTGGGGAGCTTGCGCTTGCTCTTGGGTGATCAGAGAAGCGAGGACATTCTCGATCGTGAGCACTAAACATTTTGAGCCTCTGAGCCTGGATAACAGATACATGGGCGCACCTTTTGTCGACTCATGCTGATAAACACTTTGCGGCTTTCCGTCGGGTCCCTTCGTTGCCAATCGCGACAGTTGCGACCAAGCACCGATTTCGGTGTCATGCTGTCTGCTGAGGTCCACCAATATGGCCATGTGGAGCTCGAAGAGCCGAAGCGCGTCCTGTCGCTCAGCTGCGAGCAGGTCCGCTGTGGAATGGCGGCCGACAACAGAGTCATACCTTGGCGCAGCACCTTCTCAAGATTCCACGCATCCACCACAAAGTTCATGATGTCGTGGCGGGCCAGGCCGGTCGATTGCCGCAACGACGCCCTGAGAGGGTTAAGGAATGCCCAAAGCATCTCTGCCGTCTCCCCGTGAAAATGTGCACGGCAAGCAAAATACACGGCCTGCCAAATAGTTTGGCAATCCGGTCCGTGCCCGTTGATGTGATCTGCCGGTATCTGGCCTTCGATCTCTGCCAGCAGCTCATGAAGCCACATCTCGTCCGGGAAAAGTGCTATCATCCGTTTCACCTGGTTCACCGCGAACGAGCACTGGCTGTCGTAGCTCTGGACCATGGGTGTCGCTGACTCTGGGGGGTATGGCGGCGAGTTGTTGTGCCTAAGAAATTCGCGCACTGCAAGAGTGCCGAGCGCGAAACTATACATACGCTCGTGTCAGTTTCCGTGTTGCCACCGGGACATCAAGACTTATGCCTCGCCGACGGGCATGTCGATGAAGGAACCCACGACAGTGTGGTCGCATGCGCAGGCGACGACACCGCTGACTGCCATATTGCTGTATTTGGGGCTTGCTTGGTGGCGAATAGACCCTATATTTGATTTACAGAGTACTTCCTGGGAGTCATCGTCAACGGGGGAGATCATAGCGTCGAAGGACGCTTACCTTGTCTTTGTCCGGGACCACATACATCTTTTTTATCCTGTCGAACAATGCTTGCAGAGGGAAATACATGTCGCCGTCGGTGAGGGCTATGTCGGTGCCGTTGTCGCGTTTGAAGTGCAAATTCATCTTGAAGTTGCCGTCGATGGTATAAAACTGCGAGATGAGGTGGCTGGGGATCAATGAGTGACAAAACCTTGACGAGCTAAGCGACTCACCAAAGGTAACTTGGACAAGTAACGACCAAGGGCATGTTGATACCGTGTTCGGGGCAGGCGCCGCACGGCATACCCAGATATCCTTTTGCGCGATTGGGGTACGGACGGCCGAGTTCGCCAGGCAGAGGGGTGTCCGGCTGGTGAGCACCTCCTCGCTTCAGCAGGATGTCGAGATATTGATGATATCGGGTGACCATGAGGAAGTTCCCATATATGTCCTAAGAGCGTGTCAGTCTATTCATCTCAAGCAATGAGAGGGAACCTACCGGAACCGCATTTTTGAAGTGGGGATCCGCCAGCCGCTGAAAAACGGGTACGAAGTTGTACGCAGAACCCTTCCCCTGGTTCCGCACCTGGCGATAATGCTCGAGTAGACCAAGTATATAGCCTGTTTTGGGATCTTTGATGCTCCCTGGGAATATACGCGCTTGTAGGAGCTGCTGGTAGTCCTCCCCGGCCATTGTGCACCCGCAGAACCTGATGGCGGTGGCATGGATGCCGTTCGTGTCCATCAAGGTGAACGAATGTGCCAGCTCCGCGTGGGGACAGTGCTCGCCACGGTGCCCAAGCGAGACGACTGAGTTCTCCATGACCCTAGAGATGTCGTGCTTCTCGAAACAGCCATCTGTCGCGTTCCAGACAAGTGCCCAATGGGTGGGCATCGTCCTATGCTTGTTCAGCCAACATTGACGACAGAGAACCGGCGCCTGCACGCAGTCTTGGCACGCGACGGTCCGTGCACCCTTTTCAGGACATGAACAGGGGGTATTGACTTGTCACGAAGAGTGGAGGGAGAGTAGAATTTTGAGGAAGTCGTCTTGCTTCGCCTTGAACTGGTCCATACTATCGACACTCTGTAAAGTTGTCAGGCCACTGCACTAGATTTGTACAGTGAACCCACCCGTCGTTTCCCAGCCTCTTCAGGCTCCAAGGGCTCGTTCATGTCGTATGCCGGGCTTGCACCTGGCTCCTCATGGGGCGCATCCTGGAACGGGAGGGGTGCGCCACCCACGTTCATGTCGATATCTGGCACAGGGGTGGGACTGGGCGGTCGTGGCAGCCTCGTCTTTCCTCCACGGTAGTGTTCTTCGGTTTTGGGAGGAGCTGAGTCTGTGGAGGGTAAGGCCGCAGCGCTACTCGACAGTGGCAAGCCTCACTTGTGTGGTAGGTGACTTGGACGATTCGACGGCTGGTGTCGAGCATCGAGGTACTCGCAACGGCATTCCGTACATTTTGGTTTTTCTTGACGCGGGTGGCCTTCATGATGTATGACGAGCAACTGGTGAGAGGAAATGAACGGGTGAGTGCTGAGGTGGGTGAGGATGGATTGGGAAACACACTGCCAAGGTGGAACAAAGAGTTGTTATTGATGGGGCCACACGGCAAGCACTCTGAGTGTGTGCACAAGGTCGCACTGAATCAAGCAGTCAGTACTGAGCGGAATAAACAAGGGAGGAAGATACAGACAAAGGGAAAGGGATCGGAAAGGGCGGCACCGACATGAAGTCTGGCGTCGAGTGGGCTGACATGAAGTCTAGCCCTGCAGCCGACATGAAGGCTGGCTGCAGTTGTTTTTGTCATCGCTGGCTTGCTGCACCTGCTGAGCTTGCTGGTCGTAGGCGGTCGTGAAGGGCCCTGCCCAGCGAGCGCCTGCAAAAAATAAAATAAAATAAATGCTCGCCGACATGAAGTCTGGTGTCCAGTGGGCGGACATGAAGTCTAGCCCTGCAGCTGACATGAAGTCTGGCCGCAGTCGTTTTTGTCGTCGCTGGCTTGCTGCACCTGCTGAGCTTGCTGGTCGTAGGTGGTCGCAGGCGTGGTGGACGAGTGGAGGCGGGGCGAGACGATGAGGAAGGAGGAGGGCGGTGCTTTGCCTTGTTTGCCAGTTTGATCCGTTCTTGCCGTCAGTGCCCAGGGGTCGTCAGAAAATCCCAAAAAATGCCAAGAAAGTCATATTAGCATTGGAGAGCAATGTAAGTACAATATTGTACAGTACAGCAATTATACATCGTAGTAGATCGACTTTATGTTACAATATGCGGCAATTTGTGCGATAGAATCTAGATTTCGCCGTCCTCCTTCTCAAGCTCGTGCTCCAGACGCATCGGCAGAACAGTGGCCCGTCCAAAGTACTCCCAGAACGCTTGCGTGTAGTACTGGCAGACCGCTGTTTCGAGACATTCCATGTCGGTGGGGGACCACTCGGAATATACCTTGATGTGGCGGATAATGTCAGGACGAGCCGACTTCGTCGTCCAATTGAGCATCAGGCATGCTGTCCGCCCGACATAGCGATGGCGCTCTTCCAGGGTCGCTGCAGCCCAGCCCTGCTTGCTCATCGTCAACGGCACCCCCACCAGCATATGGCCTGCAAAGCAAGCCCGCGCCTGGTCGAAACGATCTTGGCCGGATGCGCGTCGGTCCAGAGCGCAGAATTCAAACCGAAACCCAGTCTCCGCAACCTGCCAAACGATTTCGCGAGTCTGCTCCAGGCTGAAATGGGGCAAATCCTGGAGGGGCACAGGAAAGCCCTCGATGCTGGCCACGTTCGAAGCATCGAGCGCGGGGCGTATGCGATCCTCAAGGCTTGAGCTTCTTCTTTGCATTCAGGAGTTTGCAGCGCAGCGTTGAGTCAGCAGCCCCTCCAAGACGTCCCTCCACTCCTGTGCGGCTGGTTCTGTGTCAACCCGTAAATGAAGCCGTCCGCAAGCAGGCTCCAGTGGTGAAGGAACTTGCGGCAGCGGTCCTCGCTACTGTTGATGAGCAAGGCGGGCTCGGCAAAGACATACCGTCTATCCGCGCCATCAGAGGAATATGGGGTCACAGAGCGATCCACCCAGGCCAGTGCATCGGCCATGGAGGCGGCGCACAGCGGCATTCCAGGCACTGTCAGTATGGTGAATTTGTCGCGCGCAGCCTTGGTGTTGGGCTTTTGGGCCTTTGGAGACGGACCTTTGGGCAGATCTGGTGAAGAAGGGGCGTCAGGTGGGCGCAGTTCATAGCAACTCGCCACGCACCTGGTTTATAACGCGATTGTTGCTGTTGATTTGATTGCACTTGTGCAGAACCGCTTGAAACAGCAACTGTGATAACACGGTCAGTGATTTGAAAAATATCGCAAGACGAAGCACGTACGAGGTGGCGCAACTGAACGTGAGGTGCTCGTGGTACCACTGGAAACAGGAACTGCTGCATTAGAGCGGTTAGTCTTTTTCAGTGTGCGAGCTGAGTCACATACAAGGTGGCGTCACTGGACGAGAGTTGTCCATGGGGGCGGCATCCGAAGTGCAAGTGAAACCCGTTTCAAATGGGTCAGTATACCACGGTGTTTGGCGGGCGGCACGCTGGATGGCTGCGATTTTGTCCAAGGTGCTGTTCCCAGTGTACAGCACCGGTGGTGCGCCCACAGCATGTGCGTCGGGGTCGGCGAGGCCAAAGCTCGGTTGCATCAATGGAACAACACCCAGAATATTCTCTTGGTCGAACACCTCGTATCCTCGGATAAACCAAAACGGTATGCCGGCGCTGAAAAGCTGCTGAGCCACAGATGGAACCGTCGTGAAAGCGCCGACGAACTGCCCGGGATGAGTTACCTCGACAGCAGCCGCGAGGTAGTTGTCGATGCGCTCCTTGTACACTGTCATGTAAATGTACAGCGCGTCGAGCTCGAGGAATGCGCATTGCAGGGAGGTGACCGTGAAAAGCATCTTTGTGTACGTCGTGGGCAGCGTCTCCAATTGTTCAAGCAGCATGAGAAGGTGCCGAATGAGCTGGCCGAAAAGAGGGATTGCCAAGGCCGGGGATTTTTGACGAAGCTCTTTGCAGCACGCGACGATGTCGGTGATGAGCGGGAGGAATGGGGAGAACTTCTTGTGATTGAGGCGCCTGAGGCCCCGCGTGATCGCACTGCCAACATGAAAGTCCTGCTTGTCAGGATTAGGGATGGTCATGGGTACGGGTCAACCCGGCGGGTTTCCGGGTCGGGTCGGCCTGGGTACGGGTCCCAATTTTAGTAGACCCGAAACCCTTTGGGTACACCACGGGTCTGGGAACATCGAATTTGTTATGGAATTTAACTTATTTCAGGGCAGTTGGACATCACTACCAGCTATCAAAGGTACTCCCAACCTTTCGTTAAGCACCCGATGCATTTAAAAACATTAATTAGTCAACATATTTCATGTTTGAAGGTGTTAAACCTTCCCGGCAGGTGTGATCCGATCAATTCGGACAACCTGTAGACCCGCGGGTTTGGGTCCGGGTTTTCCGGGTTCGGGTCCGGGTCGACTGTTTTATACCCGAACCTGTACCTGTGACCATCCCTAGTCAGGATTCCACCACATAATGTCCAGCTCGCGACGGGCGCCCTTCTTGGAAGTCAAGGGCAGATAGCAATAGAACGACGTGAATTGCTGGGGCCAGAGAGTGGGGTCGTCTGGCCCATAGCGCATGTCCGTGCGCAAGAAGACCTTGTGCGGGACTTCCAGCGAGGGGACGGCAGGGACATAGTCCGTATTGGTCGTGATGTAGAAATGCTGCGCCCCGATTTGAGCGTGGGCAGCGACGGTGCCGTCGAAGGGCCCCAGCGGGCTCAGCAGAGAGCGGTTTCGGAGTAGGTTGACGCTGTGGGGGTGTGGTTTCTTGGGCGACAGCTGAGCCATGGTCTCCGACGTGAAGTCTGGAGATATCACACAGGATCCGACGTGAAGTCTGGGTCCTGGTGAGCGATCCGACGTGAAGTCTGGATCGGTGTGGTGGTGGGGAGCGGGCGTTGGATGAGGGAGGGCAGAGGGAGGGTGGAGGGTGGAGGAGGTGGGTGCTGGTAGTGGGCAGAAATGGACTTGGCAAAATGGATGGTGTGCTGTGCAGTGGCGATGCATTGCCCAATTCGTCTTTACTCCCTCCCTCCTCCATGCCCGCGACCGCCCACGCCCACGACCAGCAAGCGCACGACCAGCAAGCGCACAACCAGCCAGACTTCATATCGGCTGCAGGGCGAGACTTCATTTCCGCCCACTGGACGCCAGACTTCATGTCGGCGAGCATTTATTTTATTTTATTTTTTGCAGGCGCTCACTGGGCGGGGCCCTTGATCACGGTGACGCTGCACAAGGTGACGCAACGGGAGATACGGTGAGCCAATTAAATTTAATAAAATGAAGGCGTGCTAATCAAGAGGAAGACTACATATTATCGTTACTCGGTGAACTACCTCGTCAAGTCAATAAAACCCAGGTAATTGTTCTCCCTGGCTTTCTTGCACGGACACTCATCCTTGCTATCCGATATCTCAATAATAGATGGCGAACACTTCCTCTTCGTCGGCTTCTTGGCGCTCTGACGTGGGTGCTCATCCTCGCTGTCTGAGATCTCAATAGGCGTCTGTCGCTTCTGCAGGTGCGTAGTCTTCTTGCTGGTGGACACGACCGGAGTGCGTGGTGTGCCTGGGATGAGTGGGTAAAGACCAGGCAGAGGCGAGCAGCGGGCTGGGCTGCTACTCTCGCCGGCAGAAGATGTGGATGGAGGGGTGGGGAAGGCAAGCTGAGGATGAGGAAGTGTGCGCACCCGCTCCAACCCTGGGAGTGGCTGCAGCGCCCAGTCGGGACGACCGGGCATGCCGCGGGCTGCCCGATAGTTCTGAACCCAGCAGTGCCAGTTCTGCTCTGCCGCCTGGAGCGCAGGCAGAGCGCCTGCATCGCGGACAGCATAGTTGTTTTTGCTTCTTGTAGACGGCGTCGTAGACTGCGAGATATACTGATAAAGCTTGCTTCCCAGCTGCGTCGGGGGTGTCGGTCTCTCGTGATACATAGTGATTATTGCACATCTAGCAGCGTGTCAGCGGACTCCTGCAACAACACCATGTAAGTATGCACCACTTGAGTTTTGATTTTGCCGAAGTCGCTCATTGTTGCTCCTGTTCCCATAGCCATGCACAATTTCTTCGTCTGCCCAAGCGCCGCATGAATGTCTGCGGGGCTGCAGAGCTCGAGCACCTTGTGCAGGATAGCGCAGTGGCGGGCATTGGCATCAAATACAGGCTCGTTGACTGGGCCGAAGAGGCGGCGGATCTCTTGAATGGGAAAACTCCGGGTGGGAGTACGGATGGGAGTATATGCCATGATGGATGAAGGTACGGCGGGACTCGAGTTCGAGTGCCACGAAATTATATAGCTGCCAGGCAGGCCACCGTTGTTTCCCGTTGTTTCCTTTTGCAGTCAAGCTCCAGAGGAACTGGAGACATGGAATAATGTGGAGCCCTTGAGTTTCGGAGGTATTACATTCGTCTTGAGTTCCAGTCGACGATTGTAACCCATTCATTCGCCAGTTTACTATTTTATCACGACCACTTTGTTTTTAATCAAAATAATATGCGTGTGTCAAACAACAGACAATGAGAGCCACAAGTCTGTGGTGGCCAGCGCGTCGATTGCGATGCTTTGATCTGTGCTTACCTTTTCGATCTTGGTGGGTGGCACTCCTTTGCATTGCACCCTCACTCACCTTTCACCACCACCACCACCACCAGACTCCCTCCATGCAAACCACTACTCCTACCATGGCACACAGGAAGTCCAGCAAGACGAAAACCATGTTCAAGCCCTACGTCGATTCTGACGTGCCCGAAGTAATGCCGTTCCCTGAGTTGGCGCGCGTTATTGCCACTAAAGGCGAAGAAGCCACTGTGCCCACCTTCAACGAGCACCAACGCAGCTGGATTCTCGACGTCGGCATCCGGGGCCACGATCTTCCAAGCCTGACCAAAAAGACCGCCCCCACCGTTTATGAGCAGGTCAAAAACGCGGCCTTCAACGCGAAGGCTTTCCAGCACAAGGTCCAGCCCCAAGACTGGGCGGAGGAAGCTCACCTTCCCACACTCGTCGTGGCCTGGAAACAGAATAACCCGAAACAAGCCCCTGCCGCAGACGACGCTGACACAAGCAACCAGGAGGAAGATGAGGGTGGACACCCATCCCTCTTACGTGGATATAGGATGGCGGGTTGGCGCATCGTGAGTGCCTCTTCTATTGAACTCTCGGCTTCCAGACACCTTCTAATGACGCGACAACCAGGCCATTAAAAAGGTCATCAGCAACAAGCGTTCAGCTGATAAGCGCAAGACCAAGGACGCCAACACTACCAGCACTGCCGCAGTGCCCGACGCGCCTTCACTCGCCGACAACACCGCAGGTGACGCCTCCATCTTGACGAAGCTGTTTGGCCTCGCCGCCTACGCCGGCCACGACAAGTTTTGTGATGATCGACACGACAATATCTATGAACTCTCGAAGACGATACCAGGCGAGAATGCCGGTGGCAGGTGTCGCAAAGCTGAGGCGATGCTGTGGGCAGCAGAGGATCAAGCCCAATGGGAGGCAGCAGCGGCCGACGAGGACGGCGTCGACTGGGTCGAGTAAGTCGCTTACCTGTTCTTGTTGTGCCACCCACTAACTCGCCTTCAGACGTCAACGGTTGGTGGCCAGTGGCTTCACGAGGATGGTGCAGAACCTCCATAGCAGCAAGAAGTTCCGGCCATTCGTTGCGACGATGGCGATGGCGTGGCTGAACGAGCACGGTGAGGTGCAAGTCGAGTGGCAAGTCTGTTTATTCTGGATCGTATGCAGACCACTGAACCTTGGAGCAGGTCCGAGGCCATCCCCGACGACATCGCCGTGAGCGAAGGCTTCAAAAAGCTGAATCGCAAGCTCGTCGACGAGACCGTTACCGCGATGTGCGATTGGTCGGAAGGGCCACTCAAAGGTAGGCAACGAAACTGTCACACTGACATATACTGAGTGAGTCCCTAGGATATCTTGCCCGCCGGGGAGGTTCGGCCAACATGGCGGCCCCGTTATTCTCCCTCAGCGCTGACGAGGTGGAGGATCAAGGCCCAAAAGTCTTGCTGCAGACTTTGACGACTTTTTTGGAGGAATCATACCATACGTCCGCCATTTAGTGGTTATGGCGGGATTATTGACTGAGGCGTCACAACAGGAGCCGCGTTTGGCGCCGGAGAGATACCGTGGGCAGCCATTGCCAGCACGCCGGACAAGTTTTACGACGCCGCCCACTTCCCACTGAGCTTTGCTCCGACAGGGCTCGCCAAGTCGACGCGGGACGAGCTGTACGCTTTGGGCAAAGTGCTGGCAATGGCCGCCGGCGTGGAGACCTCGGGATTCTTCTGCAAGCCGCCTGTTGACGCGTTACCAGCGTCGCGTCCTTCAACCCCGCCACCTTCCTCTCAGCCACCGCCGCCGCTGCCGCCTCCCTCGCCGCTGCCGCTGCCCCCGCGCCAGTCTCCCTCTCCACCGCCGCTGCTGCCTCCTCCTCCGCCACCGCCGCCGCCGCCTCCCTCTCTGCCGCCCCGCCCATCTCCTCCTCCTCCTCCGCTGCCGCCCTCGCCTCAAAAGAGCGACGATGGAGATGTCGCCCCGAAACAGCGGGGCAGGAACGAAAGGCAGCTGACGAGCTGGTGCCAGAAGACGGTGCAGGGCCTGAAGCGCCTACGTTTGGAAACGGGCGCCCAAGGAGAAACTGGATAACGCCCCAGGTAAGTTGTGACATTGACGTCCCATGTGCGGGTGACTGAATGCGACTCAGGATGCTGCAGCGAAGCGTGAGCAAGAAAAAATAGAGGCTATCACTGGGACGAAAGTCAAACGGCCAGCTGCAGAGTGGTAAGTTCTTGTCATTGTCTACATGTCAATCACGCTAACGAGTAATCAGCTACTTATATGTTCCCAAGAGCCCGAAGAAGCCCACGACATCCAGCGGTATGTAGCTGCCACTTCTAAGCATTAGAATACGGAGCTGAAGTTCCGCTAGCAAATGAAAGGACTCAAGTCCTGCACAAATCGCACGAACTCAAGTCCGGCGGAAACTCAAGTGCAACGCCAGAACTGAAGACATGTCCGCACTTAAGTCGCGACTTGGTCTTCAGTTCGGCGGTGAACTTCAGTCCAGCGGGACTGAAGTATCTCTTCATTTTGCACATATTGTATTTTACTACAGTTTATATGATCTTCAGTTCCATGATGACTTAAGTGCTGCCCGAACTTAAGAGGCGCTAACCAAACTTGAGTTCTAATTTCTATATACTACATATACAGGTAGGCAGTGAGCTACAGGCTACTCTGATTAAACTTGAGTTCTGCAGAACTTATGAGTTCCAGAGGGATGGGAACCAACCGGAACTTAAGAGAAGCTAGTAAAGTATCAGCTATTCCACAGTCTGTCTTAAACACTGTTCAACCGGCTGGTGTATGTATATTCTATTTTGTCTCATACTTTTATGTTTTGTCAGCGACTCGGCATGCCATCAGGCACGATTAGTCATGTCTGTATTCAGTAACAGAGTCATCTCCAAATATATCTTAACTTACTACTCTTGACCATGTCACACCCTAAGCCTTTCAGCTCTTGTAGACCGCACTTAAGGCCGCTAAGCTCAGAGGCCACTTAGCGACTAAGGTAAATCCTCATTCCTACAGTTGCTGACTACTTTTGGACTACTTCTGGAATATTCAATAAGGACTGTCTGCGGCTCCAGTGGAGGTCTGCTCGAGCCAAAGGACTTATAAGCAGAGGAAGTCCTCCAGTGTCCACTATGATACATTCCTTTGTAGATATTATTACACCATTTGCACCTGTCTAGGACCATAAAGCTCGCCCATGGCTCACTCAAAGGCATGCACATCACTTACAGTATGTATATCCATGCTGAGCCTTAGTGTTCCTACTCAGGTGTTAACAGCCACCTCTCTCCTCTCTCTCTCCTTGATCCACTAAATCTCTCTGTGTCCTCCCTCCCTCCATTTAAACAGTTCACACACACACCATCTCCGACATTGCTCAAATACCTCTGCATCACACCCGACTCGTGTATCAGAGGCCCACGTGATCACGTTCTCAAGAATATCTTGTACGCGCAATCGCGCATTGGAAGGATGGCCAGTGAGTTTTTATTATGTACTCTTTTCACTCTACTCTCTCGTCTCTCATCACTCCACTCTCCCACATATTCTGACAGCGATCTCCGTACCGAGACTGCGTCTGGCTCGGCGTGCACTTGGGATTGATATGTCGGAGGTCTGGTCCACCTCTCGACAGCACTGTTCGGGGGCAGTTGCATCTCCCTATTATGTCTTTGCGCGTGTCCCGGTCAGATTAGCACTCGAGGGCAGAGTTAGCCTAGGTTTATTCAATTACTCTTTTTTTATTTTATCTTCTCCACAGACACTTACATACTCGACGTTGTATCTTGGATCGTCTCTGGTGCAGGGCTCTGGTGACGCAAGAGCACGTGTTCCAGCCAACCTGATCTGTATTAATTAGTAGTCCTAGTGACTTTAAGGGGACTTCCCTCCTTGCTTCCCCCCACCATCTGGTCCTCTCTTGAGTCGCTTATCCTGAGTTTCGAGGGTCCTCTGAGTTGGACTACGAGCACCCAAGTTACGAGACGAGATCTGTACCAACCCTGAGTTCATTTTAGGTACATATTCCACATTTATCTCCCAATGGCTACTCTACAGGTGCCCGCACTACCGGCTCTCCTCTGTTCCATACCCAGGACAAACCCATCTTCTACAGCGGTGGCGGTGGCGGCATCGCCGCCGTGTGCTTCCTTTTCCCAGCATGTGCTGGATGTACCCTATTACTATCTGTAGCATCCATTGTATATGTACCCTGTTTTGCCCATGAATGGAATGGATAGCCTTACAAAAATTCATTTTTAAAGTCAATCATATTTATAATTTACAGGATGCTCCAATGAATCACATCTTGGAGAGGTCAGCCAGGGATGTCCAGAGGATGTTGGATCCCAGAATTCTCATGGGATTGTCATTTTCGGTACTGTACTATTATGACCGAATGTTCAGGTGACGGGTGACGGAGGGTCGTGAACTGAACAAATTTGGTGTAGGTGACGGTGACAACGGGATTTTGAGGCCCAAATAGGCAAAAAAAAACGTCAAATTTCCGGTCCGGCATCCGCTGGACTGCCATTTATGGTAATTTGGCGTGATTGCCGAGAAATGAACACCTGCAAAAATGAACACCTTAGGTGACGGGTGACATGCCGTGAACATTCGGTCGTAATAGTACGGTATCCCTGGGAGATTTCACAGGATGTCCGGCCACTTAAGGCCAGGTGGGAGGTCGCCGGGAGCTCCGACCAAATTGGGGGAGTAGCACAGGGCACAGCTGACAGTCCTGAACAGAAAGAACAGCGAGCGTGAACAAAACATCAATGAACATCCGGAAATGGTGAAGTCCGCGAGCCTGTTGGAGGTGGCTCAGGGAAAAGTGCAAACAAAGCCAAATACAAGGTGTACAGCCCTAGGCGGTACAGCCACTATTTTAGTAAGGTCTAAGTGAAGGGAAATTAGGGACAGCCACTATTTGTTCAAACACAACCACTGAAAAAGTAATCAAATTTTTGGGGGCACTGATGTTTTAGGGACGATTTTTTGCCCCCTGCGGATTA
Organism: Mycena sp. CBHHK59/15; assembly: GCA_029204085.1. Taxonomy (NCBI): domain Eukaryota; kingdom Fungi; phylum Basidiomycota; class Agaricomycetes; order Agaricales; family Mycenaceae; genus Mycena; species Mycena sp. CBHHK59/15. The sequence continues at coordinate 22,548 of JARGXW010000770.1, forward strand.
TGAAAAGAATAATACAAATACAGAGCCCTTTGGAAGCCTTCGAAGTTCCGCCAAAAATCCTGAAGCCTTTGGTAAAGCCCTTCCGAAGGCCTTTGGGATTAAAGCCCTTTACCATTTGGGCGAACACTGGAAGGAGAAACGTGGGGAATCAGCCACGTGCCCAACGAGTCGGATCAATGCGGCCGATGACCCTTTGCAGGCAGGCAGCTGCCACTTGAAGGAACACTCAGGAGCGCGAGCTGGAAAACAGGACCGAAAATCGTGGGGTATGATTCATAAAATCTAACTACTGACTATGGAGAGCACTGAAAAAAGGTACAAAAAACAGCTGGCACAGTATACAGGACTCCAAATCCGACTTGGACACTTCAGTTCTCCTTTGGTTCTCCTCACTCACAACCCCTCACTCTGGCGCTCCAAATCCAGCACGACTTCGCGCCAAACGAGCAACGGGTGCACGGGCGTCGCCTCCACGACCTGCGGCAGCCCCACCAGCGCCGTCGGCGGCTCGGGCATCCCGCACGACAGCCGGTGGCTCGCGCGCAACCGCCTTTTAACGGCGTCGCAGTGGCGCTGCATCTCCGCGGTGGACCAGCCGCCGCCTTCCCGGGAGAGCGGCTCCCCGCAGTCGAGCCACAACACCGAAGGAGTGCTGTCGCGTTTGGGATACCGCTGGCCGACCCAGTGCTGGACCGGCGAGGCGCCTCGCGCGGCGGCCTGCTGTCTCTTCCACTCGTCAATCTCGCTCTGCTTCTGGGACGGCAACTCGAATAGAGGTCTGCTGCGCATCTCTGGGGTCGCAGGCATCGAAGAACAGTCTGACCCCTCCGAATCCTCGCCCGCGAATGGGTCGAACCGGGGCACGTCCAGAACCCCCTCGCGCAAAGTGTCCATGTACTGGGGACGTGGCGCCTCGTACTGATCGACCTTGGGATACGTGAACTCGACGACGCGCCCCCGGACTACCGCGCGGACTTGCACAGCCGACACGCCGAACACCGCGGCCTGCGGATCCACCTGCTCCTCCCCCTCGTCGTCGCTGCCGACCAGCACGTCCTCGCGCGAGCACCCCTCGAACGGCCCGTAGAACTTGGGGTGCGGTGCCCGAGGCGCGCACCCCGTGGGTGGAATTCGCGAAGGAAGGGCAGGCTGGCGTGTGCTCATGATGGCGGTGGACTCGTCCCGTAGAGCGGGCGGTACTACGGGTGCAACCGTGGCGCCGTAACCAGGCGCAGCGGAGGGGGCCGTCACGCGTGAGAACTCAGCTGCCCTCCAAGGGCGGCGCCCAGCCGCAATCGGTTTGCTCGTTACATCTGGAGCGTCTTCTCTGCGCGGCGGAATTGTTCCCTCGACTATTGATGACGCCGCGGTCGACACGACGCTGAACTCGGCCTTGAGTAGCCGGTGGTAGTATCCCGCAATATTATTGTTATTATTCATCTGCGTATCATTTTTAGCACCAGACAGGAAATACGGAGCGGGGCGGACTTACGACACGGCGCGGTGCCACTCCGTGCGTGTTGTTTGACTGTAGGCCGAGTGCGCTGGTGAAGGGCGCGAACGCGTCGAACGTGTTCTGGGGTGGGTGTGTGAATAAGTGGCAACGCATTAATTATGTAGGATCGACGGACCTCGCGAAACTGACCTGCAGATCGTCCGAGGAATGCCACCTTCATCTGACACCGTGCGCTGGCCCCGAGGACGGTGGACGTTCTTGGTATAAGTGTGCTGAAGAGTAGGTGAGCGAAATTCCAAGTCGCGGTACGGTGTGCGGGACGAGGTAAAATGAGAGAGGAGAAGAGTGGTGAGTGGAGAGACGGCAAACTCAGCGCTTTCGATCGCGGTCATTTAATGCATTTACGCTTTGAAACAAAGCACGGCGTGACGCGTGAACGCGACAATGGCGGCGGACTAAGCGGGTATTTGGTCATGTTATCTTAATAGTAGACTCCACCCATTTTGGTTGTGCTCTGACCCGGGCCATCCCATTGCTGGGGCGTGTTGATGAGCAAGTGCGCGAGGCGCGAGGCGTTTTGGCGCGTGAATGGCTGCTGAGATTTCTGGAACATAAATCTGACTCGCAGTCTATTGTGCCATTGCAGATCCTGGTCATACACCGATCGCGAGCAACACTTTATTTTATAACCTCGGCCAGAGTCTATATTCAGCGAGAGAATGCATTTCCTACGAATTCTTCTGCATCGACAGTATAATGTTCCATAAAAGAGGTGAAGACTCTCGATTGCAACTGCATTGGAGGAGATTCTCCTATATAATTTGGCTGATTCAACTACATGGAGCGTATTATGCAAATAACAAAGCGTGCAAGTAGCTACGGAGCATACTGGTCGAGCGCAAGAAAAATGAAGACATCAAATCATTAGAGGATCCTGGGCCATTTTACTCAACAGCAGCCGGCAGCCATGTCTCGAATTGCCTGAACATCCTCATCGCGCAAATCGGTACACAGCATGATCTGGTTTCGCACGTCCGCACGAATGTGCGCGTTGATTAGTCTGTATCCACTCGGCGTCAGAAAGATAAAAAAAATCAGAGCAATCATGGTACCCACTGGACGCATTGCTCGATGCTCATCGAGAACTCTTCGCGTCCCCTGTGCAGCGAGTTCCATATAAATGGCTTGGGGTTCCGCACCATCTCGAAGTTGACAGCGGGGATATGGGCCATGGAGTATCTGACCCTGCGGAGAGCTCGTCGTAATCTCAACCACGCGAGAAGCACCAATAGGATCGTCAGTCGGAGCGGGCCTCGAGCGGCTCTTACACCAGATATTCATGATATTCTGATCCGTTTCTGCGTTCCCGGTAGGAAAGGACAGCAGTGCGGGTGCATTGATCTGGAACGCCCCCTCTCATGTTTGGGGCCTTGTTTTTTATCCTGGTATGTATACCGGTTTATAAGCCAGTGTTTATAAACCGGTTTTTAAATGGTCGGGGCAAAACAACCGGTTTTAATATATATATTGGACTCTGGTGCCTCCTGGCACCAAATTTCACTGCACCAATGACACTGCAATGTCTGGCTCAAGGTACACCTACTACAATGAGCAACTCAAGTGCTTATTGTACCTAATTCAAAGCCCACCCAAGAATATTCCGATTGGAGAAACTGTGATGGGTTTGATATCAAATTACCTTTTTTTGAGGGATTTGCTTCAATAGCCCTGTTACAAAAGCTAATGCCACTGGGAGGCTTGCAAATTGGTTGGGAGGTGGCATCATCGATGAAAAAACGGTAGGGAAAGCATAAACTCGTATTTTACGTGCTCTTGGGCTGCCGGTTTATAAACAGGTTTATGAACGGCCTGTTTACAAACCAAAATTAAAAACCAATGTTTAACCCCTGGAGAATTAAAAACAAGGCCCTACTCATGTCACTCGTGTCGACATCCTGAAGACTTAGATAGATGTTGAAAAAGTCTGAAAGGTTCTCTGGCTCGACGCGAATGTGCATTTTAGCGAAGAAGGGCTGATCGAGCGTTTGATGGTGGAGAATATTGAACATGAGGATGAGGCAGGCGTGGAGCTGAGGCGCTAACACATTGTCGGACATGCGAATGAGCCTATTGAATTCTACATCCTTGGACTCGCTGCAAGTTTTCTTGTGTTCATGCCTGATCGTACCTTAATCGCGCTGGCCAGCATGGCCATGGTGACGTACCAGTTCGCCCTTTGGCACTTTGTGGGATGTGTTAAGATGTCATATATTTTCGAGGGCAATGGTGGCTTGCCTCCCTAGAACAGTACCGCATCCACTGGCACTGCAACGCGACTTCATCGAGGCCTCTCCAAAAGTTATCAGTGGACATGCCTTCGAACACTTCTTGAGCTCTGCACCCGGGGAACATTGTGTAGGAATTCTCGCACTGTTGAGTGATTTTAGAATACCACTTGATCTCCGCCTTGGGACGACGATCTTTCGGAGTTTTTTACGAATCGACTCGTTGAGCTCATTGCATTGCTTCATCCAGGCAGAAAAGAAGTGTTGTAGTAGTTCATTCATGCTATTGGGAAATGTGAGTTAACGATGAGAGAATTCGACCGCAACCCACTTCGGGGGAAATGGGGGCCTTAGTCACTGAATCACTGAACTATGTTTTCATCCAATGAGCTGCAACAGTGTTTATAAGTAACGCCATATGCCTTCACGGAGCCCCTCCGAGAACTGGCCTGAAATATGCTTAAGCTCGTTGAATTGAAAACACCGCCGACTCGGAACGTAATCTTCGGCACCAGGAAAACTTGAAGATAAAGCTAGCGCGCAACTGCAAATTTGGATACAGTACAATCAGAAAGATTACTCGGCCCAACATCAGACTTTTAACATTTTGATGGTCACGTTGTTGGCCATTTTCGGAAATTGTGGGGTTGTTGACAACCTCACAACCTGACATTTGAAAATTGCCTGCCAAAAAAAAAAAAAGTTGGGCAGGAAACTACGCATACTCCCCTGTGCGGATGAAAAAACATTTTTTTTTTTGGGAGGTCGGGAAAATGGGACATAGATTGTGCAGGTCGTGAGATTGTGGAATTTGTGCCCATTTGTCTTGCATTTGTCCGCATTTTTTGGCATTGTTTGGCATTGAACAATGTCGCAATCAAAATGTTAAAAGTCTGATGAAGTGGGGGATAGCGTGGACTGAAGTTGCTTGGCACGAAGGGTAAGGACAAGTCCGAGTCAAGTGCGCCACATGCAGATGGCTACCAGATCCGCTTGAGATGGGTCGATTTGTAGTCAATACAGTATCCGGGGAGTCGCGGATTTTTTAGGGAAATCCTTCTTTCTCCCTTCGCCGTTGTAAGCAGATCAGAACGACTTCAGTTGGAAAAGCCACGAGAGAGGTGTCAAGGGAGTGATACCGTTTCCGGCAACAACCGGTGATGCGATAAGATACCGTGGTGATTATCGCGAGATGTGTCATGTGCTCGTGCCGCACTATCGATAAGCCCATGCTCTTTCAAGCAAAGTTCGGCCACGTATATTGCTTTTCGACAGGACCAGTCTCTTCCGATGTCTTCAGTTGATGGCGTTCCAGGTGACGGATGTGCCAGGCTTCCTCCCGAAATCATATCCCAAATTCTCGAAGAACTCAACGATTTTACAGCCGATATGTGCAATTGCAGCCTTGTCTGCCGCACATGGCTCCCATTTGAGAGGCAGCACCTTCGCATATTTATCAGGATGCATAAAGAACCCAGATATAGCGAAATCATCAAATCCCCCGCAAACACTTTTACTTCCACAATCCGCACTTTAACACTTTTGTTCGACGGTGACCTGCCCAGTTATAGGCACATTTTCCCTCCTCTTGAAAACTACCAGTCTCTGCGATCCCTTTATCTTTGCCGCTGTTCTCTTCCAAACGACTGCCCTGTTTTGCCACGCATCACAGAGTTGTATCTATGGGGCACCAAATTCTCATCGCGCGCCAGCTTTCCCAGATTCATGTCGGGCCTCTCCGCCGTGCTAGTTTTGGAAATCGTCAACAACTCGTGGCTCACTGTCGGGGTCGATCAGGGAAGCTTCCCGGTCCTCGATTTGGATTCCCTCACAATCAGCTGTGTTCATTTACTTCTCACTGCGGACGATCTGCGCTCTTTCTATACTCCGAAATTGACCCTGGATCTGTGTTCGAGTGCCGAAGCAACTGCGGAATCTCTCCGGAACGTCTCCCAGTTCCTCCACCATTTGAATACGCATTTGAAGTATTTGAATTTGGATTGTGATGCACGCATCGGTAAGTTGTTATACCCATTGATAACGAGTCCTAAATGCTTTGAGCAGGTCAGACGTGCGCCCTTGACTTTCGTCGGAACAAAAGCATTGAATGGCTGCGTATCAGTAATGTCTTGCGACTGAACGTTTGCCTTGATGTATTCGAGATGTCAATCCACCCTGACATCGAGCGCGTCCTCACCAACATCCCGCCTCACTGCCTTCTCCAGAAGATAATCCTGGTCGTCGAGACGGATAATCTCAGCAACCCCCAGTGTGGCCATCGATCGGCCGACTTGCAGAGCTCCTTGACTTGGCTCAATTTGCGACCGTTCGCACCATTTAGTTCATCGTCGACGGATCCCCTTTCTGCCTCAAAGGTTCTGCTCGCCTGGCACGAGAATGCTTCGAGCCCCTAGTCCGCGCAGCGATCCCCAGCCACCCCAGCCGAAAGATCGTATATGTTGATGGAGAGGACTCAGACGAAATTTGGTGTTGAATCTTCTCGTTCGGTGGACACAACTAGAAGACGTGATTCTTCCCAATCTTTGATTCATTAATAAATGAGGTCATGGATGAGGCAGGAAATTGTGATACGATTGGTAAAACCTAACTGATGACTACAGAGACAGAGAAAAATACAAAAACTCTGAATTTTCTATCGCGATATCGATGGTTTCATTCGGGCTTCTTTCACATCAGCTTTCGAGCACGCGTTCGGAGGGCAGAGGGGACTGGGGCCCCGAATCCATGGCCGGCAACAATATTGGTAGCGCAACGGAAGGCTCGGGGGTTGTGGTCGGTGTTGCGGACTCCATGTTAAACGCAAGAAACATGGTCAGCCATCCGAATGCGTCGTCGTCTGAAGCCACGGAATCCGAATCCTCAGAACCGAGGTCAGAATACTCGTCACAATCGCTCTCCCGAATATACTTGAGCCTCCAACCTGGCGTTGCACCCATGGCAAGAAGTTCCGCTCTGTAAGCGTCGTTCTCGAGTTGCCGCTTCTGCTTCTCGCGCTCCTCTGTGGGGGGGAGAGAAAAGACTGGGCGCCCCAGAAGTCCGCCGATCGCGGGAGCATCAGTCTTCCTTACAGTGCGCTCTTCACTCAAGGGACCTGGAGTGGGAGTGGCGCTTCGGAAGGTGTGGGGAGGGTTCAAGACGACTTTCTCAGGCAATTTGGTGAAGACATTCATCTGCGGAGACGCGTCTGACGCGGGCCTCACTGCAATAGGGGAGGCGCCAACAAAGCGAAAGGGATCATCATCTGCCAATGGCGACTCCGGTGGACAGCCATCCAGCTCGACGAGCACCCCGGCGAGCGCCCCTCCGATGGTCGTTGCCACGCCCACGAAGGCCCCATCCGACTCAGTTTCGTAAGCGTCGTCAGTCGCGGGATAGGTCTCCTCGCGCGAGCACGCCTGGTATTCCCCATGATACTGGACAGGTCGAGCACGCGGCCCCGGGTTGGCGCGGACAAACAAGTGTTGATTGCTGTGCTGCGGCGCTGCCGCAATGTGGGGGACTTTCTGCTCGTCTGATGCAGGGGCAGATATAAGCGCCGCAGAAGATCCGATGTGAAAGAAGGACCGGAGCCGCGATGGTGGCTGGGGCACATTGTCTGCAGCTGTGCGGCGGAGGCGTCGTTCGAAACCGATGGGAAGGATGATGGCAGAACGCTCCGCTTCGGACTCGAATATACTGCTGCCGTCTTGGAGGTCGCGTGTAACCTCAGTAGGCGCGTCGAAGTCTATGAATCGGGTGGTGCGACGCTCGGGCAATAGGAAGGTCTACGCTTCGTTAGCCGCTGAGAAAAATTCAGATTATGGAGGACAACTGACGGAGTCTCGTTCAACGGAAGGCTGCTCGCTGTTCTGTGCCACCCAGGATGAAGCCTGCTGCCACAAATACTCCGCGCTGTATGACGCGTTTTCGCGTCCAAGGATGTTGGTACTCTGTATAAAATGTTAGACAGCTGGGTGGCAAAGCGAGTGGCTTTTCTCCACGAACCTCTTTGAACTGGTCCGCAGACCGACCGAGAAGTGCCACCTTCATTTGATTTTTCAGGACATTCCCCAAGACAATCGACATGGTGAATGAGGAGTTGAAGTATGTAGAGCACGGATGGTATGCCACAGTTGGCTTCGGGAGATGGTGAAGTTGGGTGTTGGGGAACCGGTAGTTTCGAGTGCGGTTTTAAAGCCCTCGGCACACTGCCGTACAGACAAAGAGGCTCATTCCACGTGATCGCGACAATGACCGCAGCTTGATCCATCATGCTCGGGCCATGATCGAGGTCAATGAGCGTCGATGGCCCCACCATGTAAGTACATTCGACGGAGAAAGTATTAAGGAATCTACGATGCAGTAACCTCGTCAAGATGTTTATGAGTACAATGGGCCTGCCTCGGTTTCTTGTGTGAAGAATGATGACGAAGTGGACGTGGCGAAAGCGGACTAGTTTGGGGACATGCAACATGATTATAGAAGCGCTGTGTATATGCACTAAGTAGGAGAGTATAATGATTCCCAATACTCGGAAGCAGCAAGAGAGTCGAATGTAACATTGCCACATCAGACGCCAAGCTCCATCACTTTGGCTGATATCATATCTGACAACCTTTCGTCAACAGGGGCGAAAACCGGGGTGTCACGATGGTCACAGATGTTAGGCGGGAAATGGGGCGTCACCGATGCAGTCAATGACTGAAGTTCTCCATGCTTGGGTGTTCATGCAGAAAGCTCCCGAGTTCTTCTGAAGAGATCATGACGTCGGAAAGGTGGAGGGTTGTTAGACGAAATGGTGATCGTGCTGCGTGCGCCGTGCATCTTACCCGAGTTCTTTTGTGATAGGTCTAAGATCATCCACCTTTACACTGTAGCCTCGCAAGAGAGTATCCGTGAAACAAGGTGCGATACCAAAGGTGGATCCAGAACGAGTTTTGCAAGGTGGGGGCGAGTCGGAGAAGATTTGGCTTTGATGATTGATGACGGAATTTCAATCGGAGGTTGAACAAGACTTTCTCTGGCTCCATCCTTCAGTGCCAAACCCCCTTGGCCTCCCCCACTCTGACATCCCAAAAGGGGAATGCTTACAAATAGATAACATAACACTGACGGTCAGTGCACAAAATCCCCCACTATGACATCACGTGATCACTTTCCCAGCTTGTGTTAGCCATTCCGATGTCAGTGTTCACACTGAGAAATTCTGAAACCAAGTTCATTGTCATGTCCTTGGTTTTATTTAACGGCACAGAGGGACTGTGTGTTTACAGAGTGATTTTAATTATTTCTTGTTTGAATTTAAGCTATAAAAAACCTTAAGAAAGGTCAGTTTGACAATGTACATGTTCAAAATAAAGTCCGTTTGCAGAAAAATTTGCACATCTCACTGGTTGAACATTTCAAGTTTTTTGGTGAAAAAACAAGTGAAAAATGTTTTGAATTTTACAGCAATTTTTCAGTGAAAAACCAAGTGAAAAACTTGTAACTTCTTCATGAATTTTTTGAACTTCAAAACTTTTTCAGCACTTTTTCAGAAGGTTCAAAAAGGTCACCAAAATGTTTCAAGTTTTTCACCTACTTTTTTGGCGAAAAATTACTGTAAAATTCAAAACATTTTTCACCAAAATTTTCAGTGCAAAACTTGAAATGTTCAACCAGTGTCTGCCCCATCAATTTTAAGGTGAATTTGCGTGTATATGCTGTCATTTTCTGCTCAATAGTCTTATATACGCATTTAGAGCAACATTGATGCTGCCATAAAACCTTCAAATACATATTACTGCCAACTATTTTCTGTGAGAAAGGTGAAAATAGAGGTGAAAAGCAACAACCATACATATACACCAAGTGGAAAGGGTAATAGCGGAAAGTTTGAAGAAAAAAGGATCAAACACAACCTCTGAGGTTCGAACCCATACCACCTGATGATTAGATAACAAGACACCGTCACTACTTAACCACTACAGCATGGCAACCATGTTTAATGGTCACAAACATTGTGCTGGTCATCTCGGCGAAGAAACGGCACATTGGTCAGCATTTGTCCATTTTAGGCAATGTCAGAGTGGGGGAGGCATGTGGGAGGGTTTATGATTAGATCAGCTGGGCATTATCTGCCAGTGGCTGTACGTTTATCTGCCATGGCTCGGTGTATTTGCTATGTATCGTCGGAATCTCCTACTCTGAATTGCTTCAAAAAATTGAGAATACATATGGAAGAATATCTCGAAGGTCTACCAGCTCAGAATCTTTATATCTGATGTGTGTGCTTCAAAATCGTTGGATGGCAGATAATTTTGCGGCTGGCAGATAATTTTGCACATGACAAATTATCTGCCTTTGTCTTTGGGCAAGTTGCATCCTCCATCTCTGCCTACCAAGAATACTCTTTGAGCTACCAAACCAAGTCTGGATTGCTTTACTTCTCTTCTGTGTACCCGTCCCTGTGAAAGACGCATGAAATCACGTTGACAAGCCCGGAATTCTGGTTCTGTACAGACTGCACAGTTACACAACTCATGCCTCCTCACGGAAGACCAAGAGCATCCAAGGATAAACCTCGTACTGCCAGTGCTCTGCGCCGTGGACATCCACCAAAAAATGCAGCTTCCGACGGTGTGTCAGGCTTTGAATCTCGGAATACATTGATCGTGACCTGTTTTACAATTTCAAGATGAGTCTGACAACCATGAGACCTGGGCTCCCTCGAAGAAACCAAAGAAACGGCGCAAACTTCTTACAGATCACCAGTCTAACCCATGGTCCATTGCGCAAAATGCTGCCCCTGCACCGAATGGCACCACAAGCACAGGTGACTGCACGGCAAGCGCAAGTGCTACAGCTGCCATCCCAAGTGGCTCAGTGGATGCCGATGATGAATTTGAGGCCTTTTACAACGAGTGGGAACTTGGAGAGCTTGAAGAGATCACACGAATAGAACATGAAGCTCTTGCCGGTATGTCAAGTTATTGCGGCAAGCTCGGAGGTGTGTACTGATAATCTGTAGATCCTGGCCCAAGCGCAACATCTGGGACTCGAGTATCCTCTTCCGAATCACATACCACAGGGCCAACAAGCGATGATTTGCGACGAGCATCAACACACTCAAAATCTTGTCCATCATTTCAGTTTGTTGCCGTGTCTTTGAGCTGATGGACACGTAGGCCAATTCTTCTCGCTTAAGGAAGGTTTGCACATGATTCGGAGGACGAAGACGAAGGAATGGAATCACAGAATGAGGACGACCTGGTCCAGGATGCTGGTTGCGCATCGACATCGTCGGGGAAGGGGAGTGAGAAAGGTATACCGCCCGTTCAGATCAACTCTATGTGATATCTCACGGATGTCCAGCGTGGTTCATTAAGCCCAAAGGAATGCCCCATTGGGAGTACGACTACATTTGGAAGACCATACAACCTATCATACGCAGGAAGGATGGCCGCAAGCTCGCAAAACCATCTATTTTCGGGGAGGACAACTCGCGCGCAGGCTTACCTCCAACACTTTGGATCCGTCCTCTGGAGCCCATAGTGTCTCTTTCCAAACATCGTTTTGACCCCACTATTCTATATCAGCGTCGTATTTTTCTTTGGCTCCCCCATTTTTTTGTTGAGGTCCTACAGTGCCCCGACTGTGGAGCTGCACTTGAGAAAAATGGGCCGCTTGTTCCTCGTCAGATAACTGACCTCGAGGATAGTTTCTATATTGTTGGTTGGGGCTACTATTGCCGCCACAGCTGCAAGCACCATTTCCACGGTTGGACAACGAAACTCGTGAAATCTCTTCCCCACTATCTCCAGCTTGCCTTTCCCGCGATATTATCTCGCAAGGGTGGTTTATCGCACCGCGTTCTCACGTTGTTACGTGGTGCAAATCAGCACAAGATGGGACCAACGGGAGTACGGTCCTGTTCGAGATGCAAACACTGCGTTTCAATACCTTGCAGTTACAGTATCTAGAATCCATCTTCGAATTGGAATGCAGCACTGATTCTCAGCCGAATATCCACAACTTCTTGTCCGACTTTCAGTACCCGAGCTTCGGAGATTTCGGTTCTCCGGATAAATATAATGGATTTGTACCCAGCGTCTCGTACCTGACATCTATGATGAACAAGGCAATTGAGCTCGAGGAAGCTGATGCTGACCAGCATACTGCTTGCCTATCCATTGAAGATCTTTGCGTTGATGATAACCACAAAGTGGGTCTTTGGTTTTGTGTGCAAGGAGTTTTGTGATTAACAATTCTCATAGGTGAATAAACATATTGCCAGAGTCGATGGCATACCAATTTTCGGGGCAATGTGGACCTGCATGTCCGGATTCAGTGTCCACGCTCAGGCCTTGACACTTACAAAGGGACATGATGAAAGATTGGGTCCTCTCATGGGGATTGCCGCGTCCGCAAAGCTTTATGGTTATAGTGATCCGGCTGTTGTCTACTCAGACGACCCAGTGAAGGTGTGAATTTTCGGACTTGATTTGGATTCAGTTCTCAATATACACATCAGGACAAGTCCATGCTTCTTGCAGACTTTCCCACCCTCGGCGAAAATTTAACGCCGATGGCAGCCACACATGACTTGAATCTCTCAGCCTTCCCCCGAGTCTCAACGTCAATTTACTTGGCACTGTCAATCTTGTTGACAGCGCACTCTCCTCGCTGATATCGCCGCTTGATATTGATCCTGAAGCCCACTTATGTGTGAGTTTGGATGCGGAATGGAACATTACACGGCAGGTCGGAGTGTCCACGCTTCAAATTGCACCACATTCAGAACCAGATGTAATTTATGTTATTCCAGTAAACCACGTTCAATTCACATCCAATTCTATGGTGACTTAGCAACTTGCAGGTCCATCGATTCCACAAGTTGCCCACAGCTCTTCTTCGCCTCTTGATATCCCCGCAGGTCTTTCTGATAGGGTCTGCTATCAAAGGTGACCTAACGTGTCTGAAAAAGCAGTTTCCCCAGCTGTTGGATTGCACCTCAAACATCATTGATCTCAAACAATTTGCGATTCGCAGGGGAGTTATCAAGAAGAACACTTCAGGTGCACTTGATACACTCGCAGAAAAAGTGCTCGGGGTGTATTTGCCAAAAGATGCCACATTCCGAAAGACCAATGAATGGGAAATGGATTTAACCCAGTGGCCCGAGTTGCTGAACTACGCGGCCCTCGACGTCTTTGCCTCTCGTCTCATTTTTGAGAAGATCAACAAAATTGCACCGCTTGATTTAGTGCAACGCAACACACCGGCGGGAACTCCAATCACTCTTTTGGTCCATGAGGGAGGTGAAATTGCGGCATATGGGCGGATCACGTCTTCGCAGCCCGCAACTTTTGCCGGTGTACGAAACAGCGCGACCCGTGTTCTCATAGATATTGATCTCATCCTCCTTCCATCTGCCACTGCTATTCTTCACCTTGATTCTTCATCCACAGCAAAATCCGGTGCCTTAACACTTTCTCAACTCCAATTGAAATCCAGCAGCCCTGTATTCCAAATTCTCAGCCCGCTTGCACTTCTCCAATTTGACCGCCATGTGGAAGTTGTGCATTTGTGAAACTCATTAATCCGAGCCATATTAACATCCCATAGGTGTCAGAACCGGTCGCCAATCCTCAACAGCCTCCGCCGGCTGTGGCCTCAACTTCCAATTCACTTTCTGCGCCCACTCTTTTCACCGATCATCAAGCCGGTGACGAAAGTGATGCAGAGGACTTAGACGAGCTGGATCTGGACCTTGAATCAACTTTGGAAGCAGATTCAGAAACCCTCAAGCGACGAATGCTCGAGGCCCACGGCACAGTCAGCAAAGGTGAATCATTTAGTTATTCATTTGTCCGTGCTGAATTTGACCTGATGCCAGGCAAACAACGAGCACAACCCGATGAATTTTCCGAGGACGAATTTGATTCATCCCCGCTCGGAAAGGGCCTCCTTGAGATCTTACACAAATTAGCTGAGTCGCCGGCAGACATTGATGCACTGTATACAAGGATCAAGAAGGATATCTTCCACGCCTTCCACATGATCCCGATCCCTGCCCACGGGTTACGGGCGGTCTTTTTCCGCACTCTCCGGGACCATATCATGCGCTGGGACCCCGAGCGGGATGGACAAGATGGAGTGCCCACATCGGTTTGATGTGCGACACATTCACCAAGAGCGGCACATTTGTTGCACGCATATGCGGCACATCACAAAGTGCGGCACTTTGATCGCATGCGGCACATGCCGCTAGTAGATCATGCTCAGTCATCTGCCATGCTGAGTCAGCAAACTGTTGGATTTGGAGTGGCTGTGCGCAGCTGTGCGAGCTGTTGCGAGCTCGGTCACTACCTACCGTGGTATGGGCAACCTCACCGTTGCTGTTTAAGGTTTCCTGGTAACGGTTGCACCAGAGAAATAGTATAAAAGTAGTGTACTTACAAGCATGTACACTACCGGATTACAACGAAGTTCCCCATCGTTGGCTTCTGCATCTCCTTGTGATGTTCTCCTCTGGGGCTTATTTCAACATAATCCGGTACTACCCTGGTCTGGTGGGGCAGCATTCAATACACCAGCAGCAGCCCAATCGAAGGGCTTGACCGGCGAACATCACCATCGTCGATTCCGAAGTCGCTTGTCAGAGCGCATTGGTCGAAGCCGCCCATCATGGGTGCACAGCGGAAAAGTCCTCGCGGAATCGGGGCACACGTAAAGTCGTCCAGGTCGGGCGCATTATTGCTACGTGAACCTGTCACGGTTGGCAGGCGTAGTTGATCGAAGAACTGCCGTTGGGGGCCGAATCCCATCATCGTGTAAGCCGTCGTTGAGACGCATCTCTGTTGCAACATTTGCCCAAGGTTCACGCACCCCATCGGGATTTGAACACATGTCGGTGGATTTAGTTTCGGAGGTTTGAGGGAGTGCAGGAACAGGGAGTGCCTAAGAGGGTGTTGAGCGCGCGAGCTCTCCACAGCTCGAGGGAGTGTGTTGGATTTGGAGTGGCTGTGCGCAGCTGTGCGAGCTGTTGCGAGCTCGGTCACTACCTACCGTGGTATGGGCAACCTCACCGTTGCTGTTTAAGGTTTCCTGGTAACGGTTGCACCAGAGAAATAGTATAAAAGTAGTGTACTTACAAGCATGTACACTACCGGATTACAACGAAGTTCCCCATCGTTGGCTTCTGCATCTCCTTGTGATGTTCTCCTCTGGGGCTTATTTCAACAGCAACCACTTCAACTCAACACTTTGTGCCGTCTTGCCACAGCGCACTTTGGAGGCTCGAAACATTACTGGGAGAGCATGACATCATTCACAATTTAGTCATAAATTCATATGAAGAGATTATCTAAAGGTCTGGCGCTGTGGTAAGTGATATAATGAATAATAATGTACTATATGCCGACGTGATAAACAGTGACCACGACTCAGAGTGTAATTCAAGAAACTGTAAAGCTTCAACAAGCGTTACTGAAGGCACTGGTTGTGAGGAACTTGAAAGAAAAAATGCAGTCAAGACGTACAGCCTTTGTTTTTGGCTTCTTCTTTGCGCCGCCAGCGTTCTGAGACTCAGGCACCGCCAATTTGGGAATTTTGGTTGGTTTAGTTCGAACACGCGAGGAGGTACATCGAGGCTGAGATTCATCAACCTCTTGTCTTGCACGTCGTTTCCGAGAGTTTTCAGATGTCGCAGCGGCCTCGATGCAAATCTGCGGGGGTGACAAGGACTCAGAGATGGATGGAAAGGCAGGAAGAGCCGGTAATTGATTAACGGGACTGGGTGTGCCACCTAGATGAGGGAAAATGTCCATCATAGGATCGTTTATACCATTAGCATCTGCAAAAATTGATGAATTTAATAATTCATCCACGGTGGTCGGTTCCCAACTGCCAAAACTTGAAGTAGATGCATGGAAAGCGGTAGGATTGAAGAGCGAATTTTCGGAAGGTTTGTCCACAGTGGACGGTTTCCAGCTGCCAAATGCGGAGTTATGATGAGCGGCAGCATTGAATAACAAATTTTCGGAAGTGTCCATTGCGAAAATGGCATTGATATCGGTGAGATCAGAGCTGTAGAAAGGCTGGGGTGCATATGAATTTGGGAGACCGAAAGCGCTTGCGGGCAAATCTCCCATCGTAGCCGACGATGCAGTAAATGCATCGAAGTCAGAGTCGGACATGGTCCAGGGTGACCCATCGGCGCCAGCTGCCAGTTGAGACATAGATGCAGATGCTGCCACAGAAATTCCCGTGGGGACCGCTGGACCTGCAAGAGATGGAAATTCCACCGCTTGGTAATGCGCGTTGACTGCGAGGTGGGCGTCGACTGAGTGCAAGGGAGGTGTCGACTCTGTCAGGGAGGCGACTGGGGCACAACTGAGGGAAGTAGTCGCTAGAGATTTATTAGCACCACTGGATTTGGAGAATCGCTGGCTTACATGACACAATCTTCGCAGTTTTGACACGTCCACTAGAACTAGCGGAGATAATGACCGAGGGGTCAATAACCTTGGCGCCTTTAGCACGGTTGATTGAGGTACTCCCTTTCGCATATTTGAGTTGGTCACGAAGTTCTTTTTCTCGCGCAGATGATTCACGGCGAGATTCCTTCTCGTCTGCAATCTTTGCCTGGATCTGCTTCGAATACTGGGTCAGCTCATCTGACTCTCGAACCTTACGCGCTGCTGTGGCCTGGCGCTGTATATTGCGCGACATCCGATGGTAGGCCTCGTTGTGGGGATTGGTGAGGATTCCCGTGTTGATGGAGGCTGCAATCTCGCGGGCGACATTTTCGTCAACCTCTCGAGCGCTATATATCTATCAGATCAGATCATACTATAAAGGGATAAATATCTCGCACCTTTCAATCGCCTCAACGAGCGATAACTTGGTCCCCGTGAGTGAATTCGTCCAATGGTGCTGGGCTTCGCCGGTGTTGTTGTTGCAGGAGTGCTGTCCCAGTCCGCTGCGGGGATATGTGACTGCGACTTGACAAGACACGGGATAATCCACTCGCTCATTTTCTTATGAGCCCACCAATCTTCGAAGCGCAATAAATATTAGAAACCAGTTGTTCACTAACGATATGCGTACCTTGGATTTTCTTGATCCCTAGATCTTGAACAAATTTCGAAAATTCATCGAGGCGCTCCTTCGAATTGATGTACATGAAATCCATAAGGCGAGCATACTGTGCTGGCGTCACTATCCCCTTGAAGTCATGAATGGCACTGTTGTGGTACGGGAAATTATTAGACCACAGTCGAAATGCTAGCTTGAATATCACTTACTCTTTTGAGTGCCGGTAGCAGATCTTCACAAAGGTGGGGACGACCTCCGTTGCAGGGGTATCATTACTGATACCGCTGTATTCAGGATCATTGTGCTTCATAACCGAACGCGCAGCACCAAGGACTTGCGCTGCTTCCATATCGGCATTCATTACCAGTAAATTACCGCCCCGAATGAATGGCTTCAAGCCCAACGGCTTCCCAGTGAGCGATATCTTAACACGCTGCAACTCATCGAAAACGATCTCAAAAAAATCCGCACTAGCGCGGTTGATATATATTCGAGCGACGGTTACGGCTGACCGAAGAAATTCAGCCAAGCACAACTTGCAAAAAATAAATACGTACCGCGCTGTATAGCCTTGAGGTACAGGGCAAGCTCCCACTCATTGATTTCGCCCTCAACCCGTTTATATGTGGTATTGTCCTCGAAAGCATTAACCCCAGGGTCATCCAATAGCTTCAATAGATAGGGTACGCAAGTTAGGATGACAACACCGCCATCTGCGGTTGTAAGGTAACCATGAATGTAGCGATCCGGAAGTGGCTTCGTAAGGCCATTCATATAGAGCTGAAAGGCACCTGAATGGGTGGCCACAGTATCAACATGGGTACAGGAAGATAAGTAAAACACTTACCAGCTACTCCGAGCCCTGCCGGATATGCCTTGGTCTTCACTTCACGAACCAGGTCACGCTTAGCGCGTTTGGATTGCAGAGCAGAGTCAAAAGTTGCGGGTGTTTTGTCGTTCAAAAGGAACTTCGTCGAATTTGCTAAATTTACGGCGAGGATTAATTGAAGTATATAACTGCGGAAGTGAGACATACCATTGTCAACCTTGGAAACGGTGGCCCCTACAACTCCGCTTGCTTTAACACAATCGCGATATGTCTCCTTGACCTGTAAGGACACCTTCGTAAGTGCGGGCATGGGATGGTTGTGTGGCGTGTGGTCTTTATGAATGATGAGCGCTTTGCGAATGGACGTATCATCAGGAATATATATAGTGCGCGAGGCAGGACAAGGATGTCGCTGGATTCGACTATGGGCTTTGGAGTGTCCGTTGACGATGTGGGCATGAGCTGTAGCCGAATAAGGACAAGAGTAGCATTCGAAAGAAAAAAAAAAGCATACGGCAATACTTGAGTTTAAGTCCCGTCTTTGGATGGACAATGCAGCTACAAGGAGGAGTATCCTTATCGCCATTGTCGTTAACCGCTTCGTCCGCCAACAGCTTCACAACCAATTTCTCCTCTACACAGTCGGGGATTGAATGGGTACGGTGATTTTCCTTAAAGTTCTTCGTCCATCCACTGCAGGCAATCCAATACTGGTGCCCACGAGACATTCCCTGCTGAAGTCTGAGTAAACGAGTCGTTGGAGGGCCAAGGAAAATAGGAACCTGCGCTTTAGCTTTAAGCATCGGTACCCCTTTGCACTTGTTACCCTGGGTATCGATGGCATCGCACTTCTTCTTTTTAACGACATCTATGAACCTGTCAAAACAATCTAAGCAAAAGATTGAACAGGAAGTAAAGATCGTACGTCGCAGCGGTGTCCTCAGCGTAGTACCCTCTCTCCGGCGGTTTCTCGCTGAGCAGCAAAGACAGCATCACGAGACACCGGATCAAGTTCGTAGCGCTCGACTTGTATCAGCACGGGATCAACCCGCTCGCACGCGAAACACCCTTTACAGGACATTCGCGAACGGCGGCACCGAATCGGAGGCTGGCCAGGCTCAAACATCACTTGGACATCCGTGTCGGCAGTTCCACTGCTGCTCTTCCACGAGTCGTTATCCTGGACTCGTTAGCACACCTAAATCATGTGAAGTATGGTCAAAAAATCGTACCTTGTTCTTGATGAGAAAATCGACGGTATGTAGCACACCATCCTTGTCATAAATGTTATATTTTGGGTCCTCCAGGTTGACAATCAAGGCGGTCGGAACACGATGGATGGGATAGATCGATGGAAGGCCAGACACATACTCCAGTCGCCCAACCTTGACCTTCTCGGTGACACGGTAGTCACCAATGAGGACATGAGATGAGATACCCTCGTCCTGCCAGACAGTATCGGACTCCTCCAGATCAGGCTCGTCGTCATCGGAGCACAGATCTAGCAGTAAGATACGTCAGCATCATGGAACTAAATCAGCAAGAGGCACGCACCAATGGTAGTACTGATGTTTGGTGGCAAAATACTTGATGAGCGAGATGCTGCCCAGATCAGAGCCTCCGAGACTTCCTCATCCGAATTGAGGCCGCCATTTTCAGGCTCCGAGTCCGAGAGGATCTCTAAAATGTCGTGATTATCCTCTCGTAAAATGCGCGTTCGGATAGGAATGGGATCCGAGTTGATGGTGGGTTCAACCTTGATAATCAGAGGTGTTGCCGAAGCAGAAAGGCGTACATCTGTGATTTCACGTTTGACTTGGGCGAGAAGAGGTAGGGACGTGCGAGAGAAGTCGAACCGGGGAAGTCGCCGGTGTCCGTTCAAGTAAAAAGTCCCTCAGCTCAGAAATGTTGATCCACGCGTTATCAAGAAACACTTCCTCATGGGCGCGTATTAGGCAGGGGAGTGGATCTGTCATGTGGATCATGTATTACAAGGAGCATGAGAAGATGCGACACGACATACATAGTGCCGAAATTGCATCAGATCGCGGCCAGACAGGCTGTCAATGAGTTCTTGGTCGGCAGATATGTGTTTGGATTGTCCCGCATCTGAGGCCATTTCTACACCCCTGGAGCGCGTCAGGCGCGTAGCGGGGCAGGCGGGGTGGGGTGGTAGTACGAGCAGAAGAGAGGATTTTTCCCTGCGTGGCACGTGCTATTGTGATGCGCATCAAGTGCGGCACTTGGCCAAAATGGGTATGTGCCGCATTTGCCCAATGTGCCGCAGATCCACTCTATGTGCCGCACATCAAATAAATGTGGGCACTCCATCTTGTATATCCTCGACCCCGAGTTGCGCCTGATTGTGGATGAAGTTTGCCGTCGAGAATTTAATGTCTCCTTCGAGGTCATGCTTATCCGAGACCCCAAATTTATCAAGGAGCATGTCCCCCGTTATGTGCCACCTCCCAGCGTCCTGGTTCCTGCGATCCAACATGTCTACGATGCTTTCGGCAACGCCCTCGACGCTGAAACTGGTCGGCCATTGTTCGATAAAATGGCCTGGGCAAAGGCCAAGGCGGTTCTTGAATTGGCACGGGAAGGGTATCTGTCTGATATCCCAGGTGTCCTAGTGTACGGGCGAGCTGGAGTGGATGAATATGGTCTATGGAAATGGATCTGTAGGCGTGGAAGTAACAAGCTTGAAGGTGGGCCACACAGTGATATCTATCGAAAGTTTGGTGCCTTGAATGGTGAGCTGTTTAATTCACTTGTTTAATTTGCTTTTGACAACCTTTAATCTGTCAGCCGGTCCACGTCTAACGGTGAATTCGTTGACTGATCATCGCACACGATACAACCTCCAGGTGCGTCAATATTTTGTACCATATTTGAGTGTTTCACTTATGGCTGGTAGGCCTTTGCAAAACACCAATTCGGTGTCAACTGGGATTACCACTTCAATCTGGGAATGCACAACCGCACATCATTCTTGTTGAATCATCTTTCTGATGTGCTTGATGGTGCCTCATCGTATTCCAACTGGATCAACACGGATTTATATGAACGAACTAACGAGAAGTTTGGAATATGCCCAGTACCTGGTGTGATTCCTTATTCTGCACATTGAGGATCTTGCCGCTAACTATCATATCCATTGCACAGAAGTCCTTCGCACCCGTCTCAATATGGCATCTTACTCCGATGAGGCCGCATCGAAGTTTGAATTGAACTCCAGTGAGGACTGGTTGTGGCGGCGCCAAGGTGTTGCACTACCCATCCTTCCCCCAACCACTCTCGATGCCCGAAAGTACTTTTTCACCGAGATTCGAAAGTTTGCAGCTCTTGCAAGTAGCACTGGTAAAAAACGGATTGATTTCGAGGCATTTGCCCGAGAATGGAACGGATCTGCAGATGGGAAAACACGCTAATACGTGACGGGAGACGTTCTCAGTACCTATTCGAAGACCTGGGAAAAGATCAGTAATATTCGGGCCTCCCAGGATTTAATTGTGGCAAAGATTGATCTGGTGCGCCAAACGGGTCAACTCTTTTCTGCAGACACTCTGTCATTCCCCCCATCGTTGAAGGGTAATCCAACCGTTATACAGCCTCAACGCGGTGTTATCACCCTTGACGATGACCAAGAAATGCCAGATTCCATTTCCGTGGGGCTCGCCACTTCCCATCCCCAAATTGCCCGAGAACTTGTGGTATGGCCTTCCAATTCTCATCAGCAGGGCTTGCCGGAGCCAAGCGAAACCGCCACGCGTGAACCACAGACATGTCATGACAAGCGCCGGCCATCGCTTGATCTCAGAAGTGACAATCTTGGACTTGGAGACACCAGGTATTTACCGTCCATTTTTTCGGAGTAAAAGATTTTGACCTTTGTTTCAAACAGTGATTTTCAACCTCAGAATTCAGATCCAGACCCAGCTGTTGACGCCCCGCACTCGGCAACCCCGCCGCAGGTGATCCCAACATCCATTCCGCCAATGAGGCATCGAGTCGTACCTGAAAACAAGCGCAAAAATAAAATGCGTACCTGCCGGCGGTGTCACCAAAGTACGTGCCCGGGCAATAGCAATATTTTTAGTTGTCCGGCCCCATGCACCATGCCGTGCAAACAGTGTCAACGTCTTACGGGTTGCAGAGGGGTCGATGGAGGGAATAAGTGCACATATCAACAAGGTGGATGAGTCGAGGTTATCTAGCATGTATTCATGTATTAGTTTGAACATGTAAATGTGCCTTCCGAAACTTTCTTAGTACCACAGCAATGGTGCGAGTCTGAATCCTAAAATCTCCCTTTTCTCTCCTCCTCTTTCCTTTTTTGATTTCTTTTTTGTGTTTCCTTCTTCGGACACCCAGTACAATGGAAAAAAAACCTGTGGGAGCTTTCAGTGCCATACTACTGGGCAAGCAATACTTATTGCCGGTCATGGCCTGACGCCTGTGCGAGCGGGAGATCTGCTGAAGACGGTCTCATTGATTGCAGGTTCCAGCCGCTCCGCCATCAGGGTGACGATAGCCAGAAGGTACCATGAACATCAGCAGACAGAAAGTTTGCAGAAAGACGAGAAAGTGTTTGGATCACACGGGCCGATGTACTCTCCTACTGCTCACTGCCACCGTCTGCAATATGGATTGAAATGCGGTTGCTCACCTCGTCCATCCCACCACCTAGCCTGCTCTCCCCCTAACCTTTGTCCGAAACCAAGATCCATCTCCAGTGTCCACATGTGAAAAAGACCGAGTATACGAGGATATCTGCTCCGCCATTCTTGCTCGTGCACATTTGCCAATCGAAGGCGCCAGAGAGGCTGAGAGAGCGCGCCGACTGCGAAGGCCATCTTAGATTTCAGCCTCTTCCCGGCCATGTACACCTAGTTCTGCGAGTGGTGCGTGTATACACAGCCGATTTAGATTGCTTTTTCTCGAGTGTGGCAGAGGTGGCTCAATGCCGCCGCAATGGACACGGCGCATAGTTCCTCCAGCGATTTCGGTGCTCGTGATGGCTCCTGGTTCGTTCACCATCCACTCGCTCGCTCGCTCTCCATCCGAAGTGCCCAACCTGATTTGTCCTGTACCCCATTTCTCCCTCTGCAGCGGTACTTAACGTCGCTTGTGTCCTCCTTCATGCATGTTCCTCTACCTGCGCCCTCGCTGCGTCTTCCACCCAGCCCTGCCTGTCTCGTTTGCCATCTCCTCGCCATCCACTCCCTGCCACCTTCATCTCACTGCTTCTCCCTTGCTCGCTCCCTGCCTACTCCCTCCCCCCTTTTATCCGCGGTTCATTGGTCCTGACTGTGCCTTTGCAGCAGCAGACGCACCATCGACTCTCCTGTCGCAGGACAGGCAGCAAGACTCCAAACGCCGTGAGACCCGCAGGTGTCTCTGCCGCATGCGCATCGGCATTTGGCACGGCGTGTTGCAGACGTGGCGCCCCGTGCGGGCGTGGCAGTCCTGCAGGAGGAAGTACGCCACGCACAACGACGACGTGGGACGCGCCCATCGCGATCGGGGGGTGGCGGAGGATCTTGAGTAGCCGTTGCGGACCAGCTGGGGGAGCAGTGGGGGTCGGGACGCCGTGCGTTCTCAAGGGTGTATTGGCTGACATGGTCGACGTCTGCAGCGGCCTGAGTGGGTCGTGGACGTGTGGGAGCGGTGTGTTTGGCGAGTGACGGCATGGGTGGACGGGCTCGTGATGCGCGTCACATCGTGGCTGGGGTGCATGGCCTTGGAGTCGCTGCCGAAGGACCATGGCGTGTGCTGGTGTGCGCATGAGGACAGCCGGACATCTTCAGCGGGGTCTTTGTCTGACAAGCGTGTCTGTCTTCTTTTTTTTTCCAATAGTGCGTGACTAAATCTTGTTTGTACATGTAGCAGAAAATGGGGCCAAATCCAAGTTCCCCTGGGTAGCCAAACCTAAAGGTTCAGCAATCGTCTTCGAGACCTAGCACGAGCACCACCCAATCCCTCTTATCATACCGAGAGTGGACGCTCAGGGCCTTGACTGTGACATAATAAAAGGTTACCCTTCATACCCTCGTACTGCCACCCACTGACCTCCTTTCCCTTTCTCCCTACCTACCCACTTTACCTCTTACCCTTTCTGCCACCATGGCAGTCTTTACCCGAAGATCCATTTCCCCCACCAACACTCACATTGTCCACACCGACGTTAAAGAATTGCAGCGCCCATCTCGCGCGGTCCACTCAGACAGACGATGCTGTGCCAAGGGAAATGTTGAGCCTGTCCCCGCACCATAGTAGTCAAAGGAGCACTAGCCTAATCCTCGGAGAGGGCTATCTCGCAGCTGCGGGGGGAGTCATAGAAGACCCCGGACTGTTCTGTTAGCAACAGACTGCCTTGACCCC
Source organism: Mycena sp. CBHHK59/15 (assembly GCA_029204085.1). Lineage (NCBI taxonomy): Eukaryota > Fungi > Basidiomycota > Agaricomycetes > Agaricales > Mycenaceae > Mycena > Mycena sp. CBHHK59/15. The sequence goes on from JARGXW010000770.1 coordinate 46,582, forward strand.
ACCACCTGCCTTCGTGGCACCCCGACCCCCCCCCCGGCCTTAAAATCACCATGATTCCTACCAGGACATCTTACCGTGTCCCCCTATCTGACTCCGAAGACAAGTCCGAGCTATACCTCTCGGCCGTCTCTCACAGATTCCCTACCGGTCCCCTCCCACCCTCTCTTCCCCTATTGGCCTTTCAGTCGATAACCCACAGAACGAGAAACCCACCTCCTCCCCCTCATGCTGAAATAGCACCCACACCCCCGAAACCCTCATCACCCGCGCCAATTGTAATGCCGCGCCCCCAGACCCCCGTTCACCCCATGGAGGAGGAAGCCCCTCCCCGAACCCGATATGTTCCAGTCCCCATTCCAGGATGGAACAGAGAAGAACAACCCCTGCGCTTGGGATCCTCATGGATCTCTTACGCAAAGACCCCGCTGATGTTCGACTGGAACAACAAATCCAAGTTTGAAACTTGGTTCGACACCCTGGACAATTACGTCTGGGCCTATGCCTCGGAATTCAATACCGAGAAGAAGAAGATTGTCTTCATGGTGTCCTTATTGGGCCGAGAAGACAGAGCCAGGCAGATCCTCGAGAGTGGCAGATCGACGTACTGATCTTTTTTTTTTTTTTTTTGGAGCTTCTGGGATAATGAAATTCAGTCTGCAGAAGCATTCCAAAAGTCATCCGCTGGGTCTACCAGATAAATCCAGTTAATGCCGGGGAAGTTGTCCAGGGAGGAAATGCCATTATGCACAGTACCATAGTGTGGGACTCCAGCGATAAAAAGTTTATCCTATCCCATTTCTTGGATCATTCAATGTCAATGGCTGTATACCCACTAAAACCCCCACTGTGTAAGTCCAATCGTCTGGCAGAGCAGCTTCGTTCATTAGTAGACCACTCCATGTTCTTAGGACAAGATCTTTATTCAGCGCAAGATTACCAAATTTCATTTTATTGGTGAGGATTCGATCTCATCCTAGTGCGGAATTCACAGATTTCAGCCATTGGTTGTGAATCTTAACATCTGTAATGTTACGGTGTGGGTTCTTTAGAACCTTATCATTCCGGATGTTCCAGATTGTGTGCCAGGCCGTGGATACCAGAATGGCAAATAATCGTCCCATAGCAGGGATCAATTTCCCATTTGAGTGTTTGATGTTCAGCTGCCCGGGTATTCTAATCTCACAAGGCTCACAGCGAATCTTTACAAAAGTCATTAAGGGCAGACACTCAGAACCGTTCAGGAAGGCAACATTTATCAACTTAGATCGTATCCAGTGCTTCGTGCATGAAGTCTCTGATTACACTCCTACTGACGAAATGATTTGGAAATCTATACGTTCCACAAATCTGAGACGACTTCACCGTGAATTATTTTGGAAGTTGATTCACAACATTTTCAGAGTCGGTGACTTCTGGACACACATTGACAATCTTGAAGCTATTGCAGTCTGCCCGACATGTGGTGTCCTGGAGAGCCTTGAACACATTGCAATGGAATGTGATGCCTCAGGGGCAAAATTAATTTGGCGACTGACCGAGGACCTCTGGGCCATGAAATATTCTAACTGGCCCCCCCTCAGCTGGGGACTTATCTTGGGTTGCAACCTAGTTAAAGTGTGTCTGTCTTCTTGTACTGTAAGTTGTCCTTGTGCTCGGCGCTAACCCTCATACTCGCTGTTCCTCGGTCTGGTTGCCCTTCAGCTTCTCCTGTGGTACCTCGCTTAACGCCTCTTTGCATGCGTCTTCGTTCCCTTTACTTCCATCCGTCGCGCCTCGTTGAACGCCTCGAAGTTCTCTTCGATGTGCGTGCATTGAGTCCGAATGAGTGTACAACTTACATAGGAGTATTCATATTTTTTACCCTTCACAGTGTCCATTACACTCGTACTTTAACTAGTGCAAGAGAATAGGATTTGTTCCCTCGCAAGTCAAAGGATGACTCGGCTCATAATTGGTGGCAGTGCTACCGGCTTCTTGAAAGGCCGGAGCAAGTCCAATACAAGTTTTCTGCACCTCTGGGTCATTTCAAGCACATGGAATGTGTTTTATTATTATCTGAAACATTTTTCTGTGCTAAGTTTCATGAAAAATGACCTGGAAATGGTCAAACTGAAGGGGTCCAAAAATGCGGGAAAATACACAGCGCAGAAGTATGGCTATTTGGCTGACATTGGCCCAGACTGTCATGACAGGGCTCCCAAATTGGAATGTCATCGGCAGTCTGGTCCGAGACTAGTACATAGGCCCCTGACCCATGTCTGTGGAGACGGCCAAAAATCAAATAAATCAAGTTGAGAAAAGAGAGAGAAAAAGAGGAAGATTCCAATTCCAAGTTTGCACCCCTCCACGGCAATATTTTGAGTTCAGAAACAGCGGAGCGCTCAGTGGCAAACGCGCCGAGCTTGAATCCCAAGTCTGCCGAATGATTGGCAGATCCCTACTCTATCCGGAGTATGCTCCTCATATAGACTAGGGACAGCGAATCAAAACCAAGATAAAAATACTTTATGACACAATCTTTCGTGGATCGTCATCACCCGCTTCCTCTTTCCTCCTCTCGCCTTTCACCCACCTCACTCGCATCCCCTAGCATCCTGGCGACGCCCTCGCACACCTGCCACTGATCCCCGACCTTGCCATCGCTGCGTGCGACGCCGCCGAGTCGCCGCATGCAGACAAAATCCATGTCTGGGATGTGCTCGCCTGCGGGACACTCGTTTTTGCTCCCAGCGGCTCACACCAACCTCCCCCACCTCCACTAGCATCCCCTCGACACCGCTGTGCGCGCGGCGCTGATCCCGAACCCCGTCGTCGCTGCCCGCGGTGCCCACATTCAGACCAAGTGGAGCGCTGGGATGTGCTCGCCCCCGGTGAGCCCGTTTTTGCTCGCCTCACCTTGCACCCACCTCCCCCGCCTCCCTAGTGTCCCCTCGATGTGCCTGCACACGCGGCACTGATCCCTGGGGCCGCCGTCGCTGCGCACGACGTCGGCGAGTCACCGCATTTAGACAAAATGCGGTGCTGGGATGTGCTCGCCCGCGGTGAGCGCATCTTTGCTCCCATCCTGTTGCACCCACCCCCCTACCTCCCCTAGCATTCCCCCGATGCGCCTGCACGTGCGGCGCCGACACCCGACCCCACTGTTGCTGCCCACGGCGCCGCCGAGTCGCTGCATGCCGACTAAATGGAGCGCTGGGATGTGCTCGCCCCCGGTGAGCTCGTTTTAGCTCACCTCACCTTGCCCCCACCTCCCCTGCCTGCCCTAGCATCCCTTCGACGCCCCCGTACCCGCGGCGCCGGCTTCCGACGCCGTCAACGCTGCCCGCGACCTTGCCCAACGTCTGCATTTAAGCAAAACACGTTTTTTGCGATGTGGTCGCCGCGGTAAGCTCATTTGTGCCTCTATCACCTTGCACCCACCTCATCCGGCTCCCCTAGGGTACCGTGGACACCTCCGCACCCGCGGCACTGAACCCCGCCGCCGCTGTCGCTGTCCGCATCACCGCCGACTCCGCGCCTGTGTACATACTCCCCAGGAGCCTTCCACGCGTCGCCACCGCACATCTGCGGTGTGCGCAGCGTGGATGGCTATGGTGGTGCACCCACAACACGTGCGGAGTTCGCGGAATGTGCAACAAATTTGCACGCACGACGCGCCCGCGACGGTACACTGCACCGACTTTTAAAACAAGAAATTCTATTATACATTCACATAATCCATACAATATATCTAAGACTGTCCCACTTCACGCTGTCTTGCTGCACTAATCGTCTCCTCGGTTATCTGTACCTTCTCTCCAGTTGCTAATGGTGGATGTTCGCACCTACAGCTCTTTCGGTTACCTTTCTGGGACACACAAATCTTCGCAGGTGCACCAGTTTTTTGTGCAGCGTGCACAACGATCTACTTTAGACTTGGAAGCGGGGTTCGCCGGAATCGCGGCACCCAGAAGTAACACCTGGTGAATGAGGCACGTGTCAGAACACATGTCCTCGGGTGCTATCGGGCCAGCGCGGGCCGGATCGGATCAAACCCATGTATCCATATACGACTTGGGTCTCCACAGACATCGGCTATGAGCCAGTACATAGTGCTTTCAAACATCAAAGCCTCTTTTCTTTACTGTACTATTACATTCAATTCGACAGTCCTGTGTCACGCACCCCCCTGTCGTTGTCGAATTTGGTACGTGGTCACGCATCACGGAGGGGTCTGTCGAACCCACCTGGCGGTTCATTCCGACGGGGGTTCGCCAAAAAGGTCGAATTTGCCAAAATTTCGTGTTGATTGTCGAAAATTTTCGGTTTTGTCACGTGGCAAAATTTCGGTAGTTGTCGAACTGGTTGAGTCACGTGTCACACCCCCTGTCGAATTGAACGTAATAGTGCAGTATAAGGCTCCAACCATTTAGTTTTCGTTTGCAGAAACCGGTAAACTAAACGGAAATGGTTCAAAAACAGTTTTAAACCGTTTAAAACAGTTTGTAAACAGTATTTTGGCAGGGCAATCTGGGATGGGTATATTAGGGTTGTCAAACCATGAACCATGGTCCCCATTGGACCCCAGCCTCTGTCACTAAAATTGCACATTGCCAGTGCCAACAACAGCAAGACTGAGGTGGCAGGACGAAGGCGGGATCAAGGCGGGACGCAAGGCGCGTGATGTGGCGGATATCACCGTGCGCCATCACTCACGTGGATAATTACTAAATTGGGAAGCATGCGCCTCGATCCTGCCAATCGGACATCTGACAATTCGTATCCTATTATTTTGGGATTGGTTGCATCTAATGAGGGACTTTTAGGGGGATTGTGAATATGGGAGCCCACCATTTGACCTATAGCAGGTCGGAGACCCGTTACAATCATTTAAACCATTTATAAACGGTTTGTTTATCGTTTGTCAGGACCCGTAAACTAAACGAAAATAAAAACGGTTTTTTCCGTTTGAAAACGTTTATAAACGGAAATGGTTGGAGCTTTAGTACAGTATCATGGCCACCTTCCCAGCGTTCCTTATTGTATTTACCTGCGATGATTGTCGAGTCTGTACCTTGAAGGAGTATTGCAATCACAGTGCAATCGTGTCTGAGAATGAAAATACTTAGATAAGTCGCGGCCGTCTTCTCTCTATTTGTCCCTCGTCTTTGTTGCCACGCGATCAGTCATGTGGCCGCGAATCAGTGGCGGTGCTGCATCCTGCGAGCGTCTTGATATTCAGCAGGGGTACAGGGTTCCTGTGAGTCTTCTCACTGTCTGAGTGCTTCGAGCATCCTCACGATGTACTAGCATGCCCCAAATCTCCTGCTGGAACTGCGGGGTACCGCCTACTCCCCCAACCGTCCCCAGTTCTCCGCCAGAACTTATACCTCTCCTCACGAGCAACGACGTCCCAGATACCCCCCATATACGGTCCATACAAGAGTTCATATCGACCGGGAAGCATCACCTAGGTACATTGAACGTCCGGATTGAAGCTTTGCAGATCGCCATCGAACAGCTCATCCATGAGCGCAACAGCCTCGAGGAATCTGTGCAACAGCACGAAGGAATCCTATCTCCCATCCGTCGTCTTCCATCGGAGATCGTCGGCAATATAATGCAGTTTGCATCACCTTTGATCCGCAATATACACGGAACTGAACGACAACACGCTCCATGGCCTCTCGCTCGCGTCTGTGCCCACTGGAGGGCCTGCGTGCTGGCAGATCGTCAAATTTGGGCGAATATCTCGATTTACGCGGATGTATCATACCTAAAACCTTTCGAACAGGTCTTCCCGTTGTCCATGATCCAGGCTCAGCTCCTCCTTTCGCGAGATGGCCCCCTTGATATATCTTTCGATTGGTCAAGCCTTGGTTTTGCGCATGAAACTCACTTTTTGACAGTGTTAAATGTTGTTCTGGACCACTGCAATCGCTGGGAACGAGTAGCGCTCCGGGGCCCTAGGAACACTCCCATCTATGCTGCACTCTCCCGCGTCAAGCGTCAAGTGCCTCTGATGTGCAGATTGGAATGGTTGATTACCCATCCCGCCCAAGATATTGATTGGTTCGAAGTCTCCCCATCCTTGCGAGAGGTTGCCCTCGGAGAACCCGGTGCCTCGCGTCTCTTGTCCGTCTTCCATGTCCCACCCTCTTCCCTCATCTCTATCCCATGGCACCAGATAACGAAGTGTCGGGCCATATTCCACGAAAACACTCATCTGGATGTCTTACGCCGCGCACAGAGCCTTCGCGAATGTGGCCTTCTCTGTTCACGGCGTCCGAGCAGGGTTTTTCTCGGCACTGGGGTCGTCGAGATGCCACACCTTCGCAGGCTGCATGTCGATGATGAAAACTTCTTGGATCATCTCGTAGCCCCCATACTTCAGGATCTCCTCGTGCACAAATTTGTGTCTAAAATCTTACCCTTCCTCCGACGGTCCACCGCTCAGTTGACGTCACTGACCATATTCGACTGGTATCCCACCCTCGACCTCATTCCTGTCCTCCGAGCCAGTCCCGGCCTGACCCATATCTGTATCGGGGCCACGTCGAGCCCGTATTGCAATGCAGATAGCTTCATACCCGCTCTATACATCTCGGACGACGCCTCAGATCTGTGTCCGAATCTCACGTCCATAATGTGGAGAGACGAATCCCATGGAAATCAGATATTCCTACAATATCAGGACGTCTTCCTTGACATGATCGAGTCCCGCTGGAGAGCACACAGCCTGTCCTCGCTTCGTCTATTCTTATCAAATAATCGCTTGCAAGAAGGTGCGGCGCAGCGGCTGCATAGTTTGGAACATGAGGGCCTTGATGCTCGTGTCCTTAACTTGTCGTCGTTTATAAAAGTGGTGAATCCTCCTTAAGGTACTGCAATTCATGTATTCAAACTTGAACGTCTCTGAATGACATCGAGCACAGGATTTTTCTCACTTGACATGGCTAAAAAGTGGATGATTATTTGGTTACACAGTAGTTCTTTTGACCGCCTCCGACGCGATTCAATTTATGTCCCTCAGGTGCACATTCGTGTATTCTAGTCTCCCGCAACAAAGCCATTGTAACAAGAGATCATTACACACAATCGGAGTATCGTGTAGTAATATCGAGTCGTTTTTACGCTCGTTTTTTCCGGTTGTCGCCACCAAAAATATCGAGGCCCGCGTGATTCATCTGATTCCCAAGCGTGTTGTTTTTCCGCCACATTTCCTTCCTACATCAATGCTGCTGCAGCTTGGTGAGACGTGGAAACGGTTCAGTAGAGCACCCCTTCGACTTGGGATCAGGTCGCTGTATCCCAAACGTCGCACAATTTTCTTTTTGCCATGACAAGTACGCCGTTCACGGATAATCCCGACGCTGTTTTCTGGGATGGACTGACACCATCCCACCCAACATTCGAATATTGTCAACGAGGATCTTATAGAATAAATCCCCTGGTAACGACTCATCTACGTCTCCTCCCTCGCTCGAAGTTCCTCTATTTATTCAGCCTCAGTTACAGGGATACTTAACCTGATGGCGTGTCGACCGCCTTTGCATCCCATGCGAGATGGTAAAGCAGGGCAGTGGGGGTCAGGTCCTTACATTGAAGGAGGAGAATACATATTCCTGTTTTCCTGACATTGACCCCACGTTGATCTTCCGCTCCTGGTTAGTTCCGGACACACACTGCCTCCCGCCGGTCGAACTCCGAGTCAACCAGGGAGACTCAGGCCGCATCTGCGATCCTGTCCTCGAGTTATCGATGCATCATGATCTATTCGACCTCATGCAAGACCTGGTGGCGTTGGGACGTAACTGCCTTCAGTTGAACTCCTCCGTCGGTCCATCAACCAGAGCACCCGTTCGACTAGGGATCGGGTCATGAGTATGTTCAGAATCGCTTTTTATTCTGCCTCCCGAGAACACGGTATAACTTCGCGCTCGCTGATTCTCGGTTTTTCAGTGGCGACACAATAAGTGTACCGGTACAAATCATCGTCGTCTTATCTTCGTCTCGCTACACATGATTCTGCTACATTCACGCTTCTTTACAGGCACCCGCGCTCGCGCACCTCCGCTCATTAGGCACAGTGTCTTCACCCGAATTGAGCAGAACACCCGTTCGACTCAAGGTCGGTTCCTTCCCTTGATCCAGGTGCCGGATGCTTTTTGGAAATTCGCACCAAGTTCAGGTACGCTCATCATCCCTCTGTTACGATTTAAACCACCGCCCGTCCCCCTGTTGAATTCAGAATTGCACAATTTTCTCGGCGCCGATCCTCATTCAATTTGCCGCCTTTCCCACAGGTATTCACGACCTAGGCCTGATAGCGTTGGAACGCGCCTGAGTATCATCAAGAGCTTCCTGAGAAATGCTCAGCGGAACACCCCTGCGATTCGGGATCAGGTCCTTCGGCAGGACTCTCATTCTTTATATTTGGTCTACGCTCCAATTCCAAGTGGGCGCACGGCCATAATTCCTCTTAGCATTTCTCAGATCCAGACATTGTTCAGACAAGCAACCCCGATTGAACGACGTGAAGACTTAATTCAAGATAATGAATCGATGGCCAATTTCCACGAAATATTCAGGTCTACCCGCGTTCTTCTGCGCTGCTGCAAGTCATATATTTCACTGTCCCGCAGCGGAGCACCCATATGTGAGCATCATCAAGCCCGGGTTTCGGATGTACCGAGTCGTCCGTTGACTTGCGAGGGAACAAATCCTATTCTCTTGCACTGTACGCGTTGTAATGCACACTGAAGCGCAAAAAATATGAATACTCCTATGTAAGTTGTACACTCATTCGGACTCAATGCACGCACAGCGAAGAGAACTTCGAGGCGTTCGACGAGGCGCGACGGACGGAAGTAAAGGGAACGAAGAGCCATGCAAAGAGGCGTTAAGCGAGGTACCCAAGGAGACGCCGAAGGGCAACGCAGACAGAGGAACAGCGAGTATCAGGGTTAGCTACGAGCACAAGGACAACCGACAGTACAAGAAGACAGACACGCTTGTCGGACAAAGACCCCGCTAAAGACGTCCGGCTGTCCTCATGCGCACATCAGCACACGCCATGGTCCTTCAGCAGCGACTCCAAGGCCGCGCGCCCCAGCCACGACGCGACGCGCATCACGAGCCCGCCCACCCACGCTGTCACTCGCCAAACGCGCCGCTCCCGCACGTCCACGACCCACTCAGGCCGCTGCAGACGTCGACCACGCCAGCCAATACGCCCTCGAGAACGCACGGCATCCCGACCCCAGCTGGTCCGCAACGGCTACGCGAGCTCCTCCGCCACCCCCGATCGCCATGCCACGCCGTCGACGTGCGCGGCGTACTTCCTCCTGCAGGACCGCCACACCCGCACGCAGCGCCATGTCCGCAACGCGTCGTGCCAAATGCCGACGCGCATGCACATGCGCCAGAGACACCCGCGGGTCTCACGGCGTTTGGAGTCTCGCTACCCGTCCTGCGACAGGAGAGTCGATGACGCGTCTGCTGAAAAGGCGCAGTCAGGAGCAATGAACCACGGATACAAAGGGGGAGGGAGTAGGCAGGGAGCGAGCGAGGAAGATAGAGGGAGAAGCAGGGAGATGAAGGTGGAAGGGAGTGGAAGGCAGGAGATGGCAAACGAGACAGGCAGGGTCAAATGGAAGACGCGGCGAGGGGGCACGTAGAAGGACGTGCACGAAGGAGAACGCGAGCAACGTCAAGTACTGCCGTAGAGGGAGAAATGGGGTACAAGACGAATTAGGTTGGGAGCTTCGGAAGGAGAGCGAGTGGATGGCAAACGACCAGTAGCCATCACGAGCACCGAAGTCGCTGTAGGAACTATGTGCCGTGTCCGTCGCGGCGTCATTGTGCCACCTCTGCCGCACTCGAGCAAAAGCAATCTAAATCGGCTGTGTATGCACGCACCACTCGCAGAACTAGGTGTACATGGCCGGAAGAGGCTGAGATCTAAGATGACCCTCGCAGTCGGCGCGCTCTCTCAGCCTCTCTGGCGCCCTCGGTTGGCAAATGTGGACGAGCAAGTTGATTGAGGAACGAGGGTGCTGATATCCTCGCGTACTCGGTGTTTTTTACGCGTGGAGACGGATCTTCGTTTCGGACAAAGGCTAGGGCTAGGTGGTGGGATGGACGAGGTGAGCAACTGAATGTCAATCCAGATTAGTCTGGACCTGTGGCACATCACGTCCCACGTGATCCGAACGCTTTCTCATCAGTCTGAATTTGAAAACTTTCTGTCTGCTTGACAGTGCTTGTGTTCACGGTACCTTCTGGCTATTGTCACCCTGACGGCGGAGCGGCTAGAACCCACAATCAATGAGGCCGTCTCCGGCAGATCTCCCGCTCGCACAGGCGTCAGGCCATGACGGGCAATAAGTTTTTTTTTTTTTTTTTTCACTCCGAAAAGAGTCGTCGCTTCTCTGGGATCGATCTTTCAGACTACAGTCGGCAAGCCTTGAGAAGCCTGGGCTCACGTTTTGTGCCGCGTACGGTTTACCTTCCTCGCCTTCCGTTTCTAGACGGCTTCGAGTCCTTGTCATCGAAAGGGGGTCGTCGATTCGGCGCCCCGAGTTTCGGCTTTGACGTGTTAACTCGACAGGCACAGGCGCAAAGAATCCGGCCGAAGACCTGGTCTCGTTAGTTGACCTACTTCGGGACTGAGTTTCGTGCATATCTAGAGTCTGGTACCATGAGGAGTTGTCAGGGAAGAAGATAGAATCACTGACACTGACGGTGACGGTGACAATGCTATAGGCAGCTGGGTAATCGAACCGATCTGCCAACGTTCGGCGAACGCTCTAAATACACACGTTTTCAAAGTACTGGTTATGATTTTAGGTCTCTTTCTTGTGTTCGGGGTGCTGAGACAAGATTTGCGGGGAGTTGGATGTCTGTGGGGATTACGGGAGGGAATTCGGAGCAGGCGCGCTGAGGGAAAGGATAATGACTGGCAGTACGATAGTGCCAATAGAAATTCAATTCTCTTATGTACTTGCTTGCATTTATTACTGGGTGGAGGATTCGCATTATCCATTTTCGTGGGAGATTAGTCGCAGGTACCCAGGTCGGCAGAGAAGATGAAGAACGAAAAAAATGTGGAAGTGATCGTCAAGCAAGTACTCGCGGCGTTGGAGGAAGACATGGTGTCGGATGCGTGGGTCTGGACTGAGGCGCCTTTTAGATGAATCAGTGGATAATGGAGAGAAGACAAGCATACGAAGCGGGCGCACGAACTGTCGAGCTATATTGGGAGTCAAGAACATGACAGGAGGAACATGATGCATCAGACATCTGCGTACCGACATCTTCTGCATGCGTCTGTTCCTGATGACCTTGAGAATGATAATTCCAAAATGTCGGTCTAGTTCGTCGTGGTCATGGAACTGTGAATATTTAAACGGCAAGGGTACTTACGTGGATATATAGCACCTTGATTAGTACGACCATCTCAGAAAAGCTGTCGGGATGTCCAGAGACCAAACTCAGTAACAAAGCAAGAAAGAGGAAAGAAAAAATATTTCTTCACCCCCCGCACTGGCATTATACACAGCGGAGCATGGCAAGCCGTTTCGCCAAGAAGGTGCAAAGCATGTTAGGATGTAGAGGTCCAGGAGGCACTCGACAGCCGTTTGATGGGTATAGGCTTCGACGAAGACGAGAATCAGGCGAAACCATTCAGACCTTGGTCGGATGACCATCAAGACGTCTACCTAAAGTCAATGTAGAGATGGAACAAACGGCTTGATTTGACGAATCGACAGACACAGGGGCAAAGAATCCGTTCAAAGACGTGGTACATAGGTCCAGGACAGTTGCTCCACAAACCTGCCGAGCCAATCAGATGGCCAACTAATCCAGGCGGTCATCAAGGGAGTCCAACTCCGAGTACCGTGAGATACAGGTACTTCCTGGCGTCGTATAAAGGCTGGACATGCCTCTCTCTTGAGCATCCAGTAATTGACTTCAATGCAGTTGATTCCCATCCTCACCACTCTCTGTCTCGTTGCCTCTGGCGCTTATGCTCAGACTAGTGTAAGCAATGCAATCCCCGCTATCCGTTGTTTCCACCGTCGGCGTCTTTTACTCATTGTCAACTGTCCAGCCTTGCGGCAACGTCGCGGCCACGATCGCCAGTCAAGTCACGGAAATGAACACTTTTAACAACAGAATCCCGGCGCCATCCCATACCAGCTCTGTGGACTGCACGACGGCAAAGAACTTGAAGGCAGGGATTGACGCATATCGCCTCGCGGAGATCTCGGACCCTGCGGATGGTTGTGCTGTGAGTGATTTGATCTTAATTCGTTCGAATATCCCATGGTCCATCGTGATTATCGGGTTCTACTAGTTTCAGAATCTCCCACAGTATCACCGTCGCTGACATCGTTTTTGCACGCGCAGGGATTATACGCCAATGCGGTACTTGCGAACAGGCAGTTTAATCCTGCATATACGACGTTGGGGAAGTTCGTTGCTACGTGCTGAGTGAAGTGGTGATACATGATTCAAGAATGATAAATGTTTGGGGATCATCCATCCGCTAGCGGAGCTTGTGCCAAGACGAAAAAAATTAAATTGTTCAAAGCATACAGGCATTCGTCCTCGTCAACCTGAAACAGAATGAGCGACGTTCAGTAAATCGGACGTGCCAACGGCTTGATTTTTTTTCAGTATGAAGACAAGAGAGATATGTACTTACAGGCTCGACGACTGGCACCTAATCCTGAACTCGGGTACCAGTAGCACCCATTCGTCCTGAACTGTAACGCACAAGGTTACCGAAGAATTTGCGACGAATGAATAACCCCTGCATATCGAGGGAGGTCTCCCGCGGCGGGAGCGTCGTGCGGGGAGAGAGCGAGGCAGCAACAGAATGATCGGTCACCTGGCATCGATTTAGCGATATGTACGAAAGGCTGATGTATTTTGCTGAGAGGAGTTTCCATTATTATTTGACAGCATGTACAATATTGACAGATTTAGTTGTCCTCCGCTGCAGAATTACGTGTTCAAAACGGGACAATAGCGTGGATGAGGTGGGATGTAGTTGTTTGCTGGTGCTTGGTGAATTGAAGACCAGTTCACGCCGCTGACTCAGAGGCCTTAGGGGCAGGTCGTGGGAATATATCCACCATCCAGAGATCACCTCGTTCTCTCCCTCCTCGACATTTTTTTTCTCAACCCCGCCTTCGCCGCTGCCAGCACACCCGCTCCCGTCCCCACTGCACCGTCTATCCTCCCCGCCCATCCCCTTCCCATCCGTCCTCCCATCTCTGCACTCCCAATGCACTCCCTCCCCATGTGGCGCGTGTCCCGGGCGTCTGTCGCTGCCTGGCGGAGTGTACCCTCGGATCGTGTGCGCCGTCGTGTCTACGACAGCAGCTAACGCGCAGCATGCACGAAGGTGGGTGGCTGACGCGCTCGCGTCGGTTTTGCGGCTGACGCCCTGCACGGTCTCTGCACCGTCGTTCCTCCCGTCATCCACCTCCCCTCCTCCCCCTCCCCGTCCGCCCCCTCATATCCGCACCCTGTTCTCGCGCTCCTTGCTACATGTGAATCGCCTTACCACGCTCCCACCCGCTCTCCACCACCCTCCCCACCCCTTCTCATCCCCCGTGCTGACCCCTCCCCGCAGTCATCGCCCCCGCGCTCTTCCAGGCCTACCCCGCCGCGTCCGACGAGTGGACGCTCAGCGCCGCGATGCGCGTGGACGGCTCCTACGGCGACGATGGAGGCGCACTATGATGGGCATATCGCGCGTGTCGTTTTGTCTTTTTACTCTTTGTTTGGGGATTGGGGGGAATTGGGGCGGGGGAGGCGAGCGAGTGGCTGACGCCTGGGCGCGGCGCGTGGGCTGGGATGGCGGCGCGGTGGCATCGCGCCCCGGACGTGCGCCCGTGGGCGGCCGTGCGTGCCTGTGCACCGCGCGCGCTCATGTACAGGGCTCCGTGGTGCGCCGCCGGGGCCGGGCGCGCTGCAGAGGACGTGCGCAGATGGGTGGTGTGCCACGTCCGTGGCCCGTGCGCGCTGCCGGGCTGCCGGGGCGCTAAGGGATGCACCCAAATGGCCATGCGTGCGCGCGGGGAGCATGCAGCGTTCCCCGGATGACGCAGGAGCTGCGCGCGCCGTGGTGGCTGCGTCCGGATCTGGTGGCAGGTGCGGTGCATGCACGGTCCGCCCGCCGCGGTCCGCAGGGGAGGGCGGTACGAGTGTGCGCGCGCGTGCAGGCGATGGGGTTTGTGGGTCGGACGCGCGGTTCTGCTGGATGTGCCGAGGGCGCCCTGATACTGGATGCGCGTCTATACGGCAGGAGCGCAATGCTGCCCGTCGTCTGCTGGGCGTACGCGCGGCCACCGTGGGCGTTGGTGCCCCAGCTGAGCTGCGGTGGTGCGTTCGACGTGGAGCGCGTCCCTTTGGGCGTAGTGGCATGCGTACTCGTTGCCTTTGACGACACTCCAAGGCCGAAGTCGAGCAAAACCTGTCATGGGTCTAATACATCACAGCAATCTGGAGGGGGGGAGCACTTGTTTCGAGCGCTTCAGATTCTTAAAGCATGGCATATCGGCCTGCAGCGGTAAAGTAGTGAGACAGAGCCCATGCGTATACGTATGGGAGGATGTAGCGAAACCGTATGTGCGCGGAATGCTGAGCGCGAGCTTAGCTTGACGTAGCACGCGTTTGAGTGTTTTGGTATTGCCGTTCGGTAATAGAAAGAAAATAGAGTGTTCAAATCCCTATATAATCAACTTTGTTTCCAACGCAAATCTACCTTAAGCAACCGACCAACGAGAGTTAATCTTCGTTAGACGTGAACACGGGAAACGTCTCCGTATTCTTAAGATTGCTGTACTAACCTTGACGCAAGCGTAAAGCGTTACTTCAAAGATAGCCGATGGTAATTTCTTAATGAGCTCTTGAGCTTCACTTAGAATCACGCAGTTTTACAGGGTCAACTGTATATGGATTGAGCAAGAGATAAAAGGTGTCCCACATGAGGGAGACACTCCTCTTATATACTAGTTAGAGCAATATAAATAAATGACTCGGGGGGAGTCATGAGGCAGAGTCAAAAGGCGGTGTTAACCCGCAATGTTGACTCATATTTGGATCCGGGCGGATCCGTGATGAATCACGTGTACGGGCGCTACGAGTGTAGTGAGGATTCTCGAATTCCATCACATAGCCCCCCCAGCCGAAGTACACTCTGGAAGATCAAATTTGGTACAAACCCGTAGGTAAAGAGTACAAAAAATTCGGTACCATGATAGGTAATTGTACAAGGTCAAGAAAGTACTGCGAGCCGCAATAAATAATGTTCGCTGTACCGGAGCGTAGATGAGCAATAAAAAGTACGTATCAGAGAGCCATCCATCAACAGTCGATTCCGTTCCACGAAACATCACCGTCCTCCTCCGACATCACGCTGGTGTCGAGATCCTCCATATCCAAACCCTGCTCCATTAAGTACATGCGCAGGAATTGATCGGACGGCTCCTCAGCACAGAGATCGTCGTACCTGCAGTCGGGCAAGGGCCAGATCGTAATGTAGGTTGCACCCTCGCGTTCAGAGAAGAGGATCCGTTGAGCATTGCGTGAGATAAAGCAGGCACACACTTTAAAAATTTGATGAGCATCGTTATGGCAGTAAGCGAGAACAGATGGTTACCAAAATCCATCTCGTTCGCATAAACTTGATGACTCATCAACCGCTTCAGAGATTCGTAGCCACCGTAGAAGGCATTCTTCGAAGCACGATGAAGGAATTCCGTGTGCGACATATTAATTGGTGCACCCCAATTCCACTTCGAATGGAAGCCGCACTCTACAGAGTTCCGAATGCAATTAGCAACCCAATGCAGATAATAGGTATAAATCTTCTGCGCA
>JARGXW010000771.1:0-62414 GCA_029204085.1 Mycena sp. CBHHK59/15
GAGATGTGAATGGTAGAAGTGTTATCGGACTCTAGATGCCATTGTAAACCTTGAGTTAAGTTGTCCGATCGGCGTTTAGCGTGTTCGGTTCGTACATCCTAGCCAATGGGATTTGGGCTTGGCGCAACACTAATGCGTTTTAGTCATTGCTAATGGAGAGTGAAAAAATCGTATTCGACGTCGTTACAAGCCCATAATTATGTTTCAAGCTGCCGAATATTCTCAATCAGGTCTAGCATTGAATCCTCCTCGAAATCCTCCTCGCGCCCCATCCCGTTGATGTCAAATTCCTGCTGCTGTTGATCTGTACGTGAGTTTTCCTCGTCGTCGTCGTCACCGCTATCCACAGGCTCCTTGTATTCAACTGTGACGACTTCCAGATGAAACACGTCGCCGAGCCAAGGGGGAGCCGGGATTCCATCGCGCAGCGCGGAGTCCCATATCCTGCGAGAAATTACTCTCTTTTGCGCTCAGAGATTTACCTTTTGTGATCCAACGAAACGGTCGTCGAACGATTTGGGTCACAAGATCGGCCGGCAATCCGGCAACTCAGGCGTGGGAATAATCATTTGGACACGATCATTGCCCACCACCATTATTCAATAACTTTAACTCAAAGAGTGTAACGATTCTTGAAGACTTTAATTAGTGTTACATGGTGTTTCTGTGGTCTCTTGACTGCCAAATGACTTGCACGTTCGAGTTGAAGTATGTACTATCACGGACTAGGTAGTTGACCAACCTAGGTAGCTGACCACTTTGACAATACACCATCCCAGACTGCCGTCCAGCGGCATGCAAGGCCGTTAGACTGGAGGGAATGGAAGTCCACACGACTTTTCACGAGCTTCGCATCCTCAGTCAAATTAGTCACGTACATGCGCTGTCCTCCTGTGGCACTGTGCACACGCCTCGCTGAATTTTCATCATCTCTCTCTTCCAGCCCAATATCATCGAACTCTACGACACAGCCCACGCTGGTACTGGTCGCGTGTGCAATTCCAAGCTTGGATCTCAGGATTGGCATGGATTGACTAGTCGGAGTTGTGGCTAGAGTTATGCCTGGTATCATAGCCAGGTTGGAAAGAATGGTCAGTTTTGTCGCAGAGGAAGAAGACACTGTCCCTCCTGCAGTTGATGTTGTTTCCGGGCCCAAACCTGGGTGTAACCCATAACTCTGCAGTACCCCATACATTTTCGTGTGACCGAGGGGTATGGTTTATGACAGAGGCGACTGTAGGTATAGTTTGTATGTAAAATTTTCGTTTCAAAAAAATTGGAAGGGGCCATAGCGTGGGAAAAAAAAGCGCAAAATTTCGAACGGAAATTTCAAAATATAGTGTACCTATTTTGCCATCTTCCTGGCCTTTCCCTTGCCCAACACCACCCCTCTGGTGGATGGTGGGAACAAGGCAGAGGCGAAGTCCCTCGTCAACAAGCTCCTCGACCTGCTCGGGCACTGGCTCTTCCTCCTCGTCTGCCAACTCGTCGGACGAAGACAACTCTATTTCTTCCCCAGAATGGGCAGGTGGATCTGTCCTGATTCGCTTGAGAGGAGCACCAGGGAGAGAGGTAATTTCTTCGATGTCATTGTCAAGGGAGAGTGCACGGGCTCGTTTCTGCTGTGCAAACATGGTGGCGACGGTGCGCGGAGCTGGGATTGAGTGAGAGGCAGCGAGAGGTGGTTTGGGGGCAGAGGAGGTGGCAGAGGGAGCCTATGTTGCGTCAATTGCAGCCAACTGGCGGCTCAATTCATCTTCCGAGATGCGGAGAGAACCCGAATTGAATGCGTCCCGGAGTTTTTTCTTCTTAGCTTGCACCGATCGCTTGGATGTGCCACGAACGCCATAGGCGTGCAGTTCTCTGCACTCGATGCCGTCAATATGTAAATCACGGATTCGTAACGGGCTCAGCACCCATGATACGGCACATGCAAGGATCAAAGTGTCTACCAGCCGAAGGTGAGAGTTTTATTGTTCCCAATTTATTCCGCCCAGCTGACGGTTTGCACAGATACCACTCCTATTTTGTCGCGAAGACGACGCAGATGCAGATTTTATTCCATAGTTCAAAAAGAATACATGGGTTTTCCATTGGTTTTACATCTAGTTTTTTGTTTGAGAGCGAGCTCTAAGAATTATCGAGGAGTTGTAGAGTCGGCTTGGAGTCGGCCGGCAGCATTGCCATATTGATCTGATCATGGCCGAGGCTTGTGCCGCTGTCCATCAGTGGCACTCACGTGGACAGATCAAATTCCGCGATCCAGAGATCGCTCGCCTCTTGCTGATACGAGTTAGATCCACTCATACAGTGCCCGTCACCACTTCTCCAGCACGTGCTCCTCGGGCCGAGGAAATTTTTGTGAATTATTTGTGATTTTTCTAGCCAGGAAACTGGCCAAAAGAATGCGTTTCGCACAAAGATCTCATTTTTTCCCACGGTGTTTCACTTTTCCGGGGCTCCGCGATTTTTTTTGTGTGTACCTAAGTGGGGCTCTTGTCAAACAAGACCAACAGCCTCCATCACGTCAGACGTCGTGTCCTTCCTTCCAGTCCACGGGCGAGATGCCGAAGAAGACGAACGGAAAACAACGGGCCGTGAAGCTGCCAAACGCAATGAAGCACCTGTCGTCCCTCGCCTGCCTGTAGATCCGTCACTGACGGTGGACCCCACATTTGTGGATTCTGATCCTGAGTCGGAAGCCGGACAGCCAGAAATCTCGGCGCCAGTGGAAGTAGATATTTTTACCAATGCTCGATCTTAAAATGGGGTAACTGACCTCTGCTTAAAGCAGATTCCGACGGCATCCACCTCCCTCAAGCGCAAAAATCCGGATGACGACGATCTCGGGCGTGCAACTGATTGTTGCATGCAGCGTGTCCTTTCACTCCAACAGGACTTCCGCGAGGAAAAACCCCTGCTTCAGCTGATCATTGAGAAGGCCGGCCACAAGTGCCTATTTCTGCCGAAGTTCCATTGCGAACTGAACCCTATCGAAATGGTTTGGAGCCAATTGAAGCGCCGTGAGTCTCTCAGTTTTATTTGGTTCATCCGTCTGATCATTGCCAGGTTTCCGTGAATTGACCGACGGAACATTCCCCTGTGCCAAAACCCTTGTCCCGGAATCACTCGACCTCATCTCAAATGATAACATCCGTCGCTACTTCGGTCATTGCTATCGATACATGGATGCCTACAGGTGTGCTTGCAGTGAAATTCTTCGGTATCTCGTCGACTTTCTTGCAGGGTGGGTTTAAACTTGCGCCAAGCTGCATATGCAGTAAAGGAGTTCAAGTCTCATCGCCGGATCCCGGCGAACGTACACGAGCACGTCGGCATCGTCGAGCGCGCGTCCAGGCCCTAAAAATCCTAACCCTAATCCGTCCCAAAAAGGAAATTACCTTACGTAATAGGGTTACGTTTCATTTTTGTCGGGGTCGAAAAACAAAATTTTGTTCAATCGTTCTGGGAAGCACACCATAGCTTCTTTAGCACCTCTTATGGTGTTCTGAGGTGTTTTTAATGTGACTCTTCATTCGGGTAAAATGTAGTTACAACTTCTATATTTGGGATCGATCACTGCCAAATCCGGAACCGTGATGTGGTGACGGGCACTGTAATCAAGTCAAATAGAACTTACCAAAATGACCATTCGCATTGCATGAACTGGGGTGATGTTCTCGGTCGAGCCTACCAGCTTTCGCATCCCACTCGTCGTGGCAAGTGTTACGCACTTCCCAAGTGACTCTTTGATCTAAGGAAGTGTCAACGCCGCAGTCCACTAAAGGAAACAAAGTAAAACATACATGGGCGCGAAAAAGACTTTTCGCGTATGAAGCCTGGAGGCCAATGAATTGATTGAGGGCCTTAATGCGCGCCTGGCCCTTGGAGTCGAAGATTGGCTTGAAACCGTTGGATCCCTGGTGCTTCTTGAGATGTGCCTGCCGAGCGAGACAAGTTAGCTTGGTAAGGACTCAAATAAAAGCTTACCGTAACATCCAGCCGGATGGCATCGTTGTCGTAGTCTGTCCGTTTCGGATCCCACATGATCAGTTTACAGGCGGCGGTTACTTCGGTCTGGAAGATGATGAGTATGAGGGAAAAAACGATATGAATAGAACACACCCTCTGCTCTTTGGTCAAGTCGAGGTTCTGGGCAAGGGCAATCTTGACTCCGTTGAGGACCTCGGCAATAGCGGTGTAGTCGGTGTGGGAGTTGAGAATGAGTTGTTGCGTGTAAAAGTTGGTGGCCATCTGATAAATCATCGGGATGGTTTGACTGCGGGAGAGGTCTTTGAGAAGCTAAGGTTTATTCAGAAATCAGAAAAGGATAGAAGAGAAAGACCGCACCTTTAGAAACATGTGCAAGTCTGAGCGGAGCTTGGCATTCAAGCCCAGTGTATTGCATAATGAGTCAGCGAAGTCAGCAGGCTCCAATTGTCCAACATCGATCTCGAGTTCGGAGCTGGCGGCAGTCAGAGAGCTGGGTGTATCGTTCATTGGGGTGAGGTCTCCGAGCCACTCTGCCTGGGTACAGAAGGTGTAGTTTTGGCCGCGCTGGGACTGCTGGTGGTACATGCTGTGGGCAAAGATGTAGTGTGATGGAGGGCGAAAGACGAAGAAACCGACGGTTTTATGCCACCGCTGGCCGGGACATCCCGAGAGCGTAACCATTCCATAAATCGCAGAAATGTGAATGTCGCGAAGGGCCAAAATTCTTCACATCCAAATGGGTGTTGAGGCGGCGATGGGACCGCACTGTTTGACTGATGCACACCGTTGCGGCTCCACGAAATGCATGCGAGAGATGCAGTTTTGACGACTTTTTGCAGGACTTGCCCTGATCGGCGAGCCGATGAGCATTGAACCGACGGCGGTGGCTGCGGTCTATCTTAATGGGTCTCAAGGGCGCCCAGATGCACCACTGGTTGATGAGCGGTTGATGAGCGCCATCGGCTGAGCGAATCCATGTGAAGGAGATATTTGTTTTGCAATTTACTGCAGGGTCGATGGAGCTCAAAGACATGCCAGATCGGGCCAATAATCTCAATCCCAAGGCAGCAATACATCCCAGAGTTTCGGGGCATGCATGGAAAGGGCAACACAAAGTCCGAGAGGGACCTTCCCCGAATATTGGTGCCGCTCACGGACTCAGAACTTGATGTTGACTTGTACCTGGCTGATGAGGGCTTGAAACGTTTCCAGAGGACCAGGACATGTCGAAAGACGCGAGCGAAGGATTGAGACGACATGGGAGTCGCTGGAAACAAGGGGGTACCGGTCCGTGAATGCCGGACCGGGTGCTGGTTGGTTGGTTGGCCCGGTGGCCCCCAAAAAACATTTTCGGGTACTTAAAAAATTTGGACTTGGGGCTGGCCCAGGGATGCTTTTAGTCCTTCCTAATGGTTGAATAACACATTCCCTGTGCCACAAAACTCCTGTTACCTCCTTTCCTCACCCCTTGTCCGTCTTGATTTGGTATTGTGTTTGAAAATCTCCGCCGATCACAGTTCCCGGCGTGCTCTCGTGTGAGTTTCTCAGTCATCCCGATGTTACGGTACTCATATATACTTCGCCTTGGTTACAGAGTTGAAGGGCCCGAACAGAGTGACCATTCGGATGCTCCCGACTTGAGCGATGATGATTCCTTCATGAACTTGGACTCCCCGATCCCATCGCCGAAGGCCCCCCAAGATTATGACTCTGAACTTGAATTGCCCACTGTTGAATGGCGGTCTCCCTCACCATTGGAGTATATTCCTGACTCCGATTTGCCTTCAACTCAGATTGGGCCATTGTTGCAGTCCGTCCCGGAAACTGAGGTGGGTATCACAGCTGTGTCACAGTTATAATTCCCTCATTTGAGTAGGATCTGGCCGACCACGACAAACAGGAAAATGGAAGCAGCGCCCCGGCCACTATGCCCGACGCGGTCTCCAGTGCTCCGACTTCCTCCGAGTCGGCGCCTCCGGGAATCACTGTCACTCCCAATCTGGGAGCAGAACCAACTGCGAGATGCTCCGGTCGCAAGCGCAAAGAGCGGGAGGAATTGAAGGACTTGTCAGCAGCGCTTTCGGCATGCATTTGCGGATCTTCGGCGGCTCCTCTGGATAGTTCGGAACACCCGAATGTGGTACGGTGCAGAAATGAAGGCTGCAAACTGTGTGTATGATGCTGTATGGCAGGAAAATATGACAATGTCTTGGATTTATTACATTTAACATCAAACCTCTGCTGAATGAGCCGTATTCGAGTGGGACGAGTTTTCGCGAACCGCCCAAGCATGCACGTGAATAATTGCCTTTTTAGGCCATCACGTGGTATGACGTGGTTGGTTGGTCGAGCCCAAGGGGTCTAAAAAACAAAAACCGGCATATGTTCCGTCATTCACAAAACGGTACCCCCTTGGCTGGAAAGTGGTTCGAGTTGATCAGTCATGATCACGTGCCTAGAGTCACTCTGCTGCCCGCCGCAACTGCTGTCTAAATCATTCTAGTGGTTTAGAGCTCTAGAAAAAAATGGGGAGCTGTAGCCAAATCATATTTCAATGAGATAGGTACTTTGGAAAAATATTTACTGGAAGCCCCCATGTTTGTAGAATTTTACAATCATTTACGATTCGGTCACATGAGCAGTCATTTTGGCACGTCGATAAGTCGCGCTATCCCAAACTCTCAACTAGAAGTCCATTATATACTGGAAACCTGGAATATACATCATAAGTATCTAAAAAACAAGCTTGGCCAACAATGTGCTATGGCAGGAGGATATAGTCTGCTATTGAAGGAGGTGTTGCGGGAGTATGATGTGAAGATTAGATGATTGTCGCGTCTTGCATAACGGTATCCTCGTTTAAGACACTCCTTAGAGAGCTTGGAGTATTATGTGGTGGATGAGACCGTGGTGGTGGTGGAGGAGGAGCCGAAGCAACTGGTGTCGAAGTTGTGGAAGTTGTAGTGGTGGGAAGTTTTGTCTTTCGTGCAGCCAGCTCCAATTCAGCCGCTTTTGTCCGTTGTGCTGCAAACTCCAACTCAGCAGCACTACAAATTATATCAGCTCGAACCAATGTTTGAGGCTTGAAACGAAATGTGTCCAAGACCGCAGCATCTCGCATTTGGCCAGTGTTGATAACCCAGTCGGTTTTTGAGCTGTGGTTAACTGCCAGAGCCCTCTCAGAGGTCTCTTCTCGCTCCTGGTATACCTTTTTAGAGCGTCCAACTGGACATTTGTTGTCTGCACAATTGTGTTGAACGTTGACCGTGCATTGAATATCCTGTTAATGATTTCAATTAGTTATCAAAGAACTACCAGTTCCACTCACATTGACATTCAAACAATGGACTTCATCCATTACCTGAAGTCGTCGCATGCAGTACAGGTCATGAGCCTCTCCGACTATTGCCCGGGAAACCAGAATAAAGTCTGCTTTCCCTGCTTTTTCAGCAGCTGAACCAATGACTTGGACGATTTCAACAACACGTCCAATACGCCTGTATGTGCTGCTGTTTGTAACATCGTCATAAACGACAGAGTCTCCCGCGCTGCATGCATCACCATTTTCCAACACAACCATGTCCGGTGTGTAGACTAGAGTCGAATTTGTGTTGCGGCCATTCATCACTGGAATTGTGATGTTTGTCTTTGCAGATTCCGTGGCCAACCAGGGCTTTTTTTGCCCAAGTTTCTGGCAAGCGCCTGACAAATTGTAAGTTAATACGTTCAAAATTCGGACGAATGCAAAAGATTGCATACCAGCTGGTCTGTTTGTCTCTGATTCATAGAGACCGAGAAGACGAGAACCGAATGAGTTTAGATTGAGCAAAGACAATGGTGCCGTCCCTGCAGTTACCCACTTGCTTTCTTCGAGCTCTGAAAGTCTGATCCTCATCCAGGAGTGTCAGAGTTCTCCTGTGAGTCGGGGGCTAACGTAGAATGAGGATGACCCTTAGTACGGGAAATTGCGGGTGAAGCAGCGGGTTGCATGTTTTGACGAAAGAATCCCCCGCTCAAGAGATGCCGAAGACGATTTCCCCGGGCCATACGAGTAGCAATGTCGCGGGAAGGAGCATGCCTGTTGCTGTGAACACTGCATGCCCGGATGATTGCATTGAAAGACTCGAAGCCTTCTGTCGCAAACAACATAGCAGGCCCGAAGCGGCGGATGTGAGCTGGGAGATGTAGGATAATATGGAACTTGGGCTTGTTGAACCAGTTCAAGGTAAGCCTGCATGTGCAATCCAAGAAGTGATCAATCGCCCTTTCGAGATCAGCCTAGGAAAATGTTAGAGTGCTAGGTGATATCAGGAGAATCACACTTACAATGTAATTTTCCAAGTTCTTGATATGTGGCTGCCATACCAGTGTAACCACGGCGCTGAGGGCTGCCCATGCATGTATTTTTTCTTCCGGAAGTAATCCCTGGAGAACGAATGGTGCTGCTTGCACAATAGCACGGAAGTCTCGTCCAGTCAATGAACCAGAGTAGTTCACCAATGTATGACCCGAAAGCGGAGAAATACCAAGTCCAGACACATTGAACGATGAGAGTCGAGCGATGAGCATTTCCTTCTCTTCTTTCTTCTTCAGTCGCGCTACTGCATCCCGCCAAAAGTACTTGACAAACCCAAGGAGAATGACATGCAAAATTTCGACCGGGGTATCCTGATGTGGGTCGAAGTCTTCAATACGGGTTAGATATTATGCAAAAGTTCTAAGCATACATTAAATGTGTACCTTTGATTCACCACACAGGACTTGTTATGTCGGGAGGGAAGGTTCGACGCAATGTTGAGATGTCAGCTTGCTTCTGTGGTTTGGAACGGCCCCGCTTCGTCGATAGAGCAAAAATGCGCTCCAAGAAAGCACCCTGGTACGTATCCTTGATACCAGAGTTTGTCTTCTTGCGCTTGAATTCAGCCTGACCGCCAACTATACAAGCGGAGTCAAACTGAGATTGTAATTCTTCACGCGTTTCCACTCGGTTCCTTGCAGCGCTTCGCTGATGGAAGGGTCAGAAAGGAACGAAAATGTTTCAGAGATAGAAAAGATGTACACTCATGAACTGACGAATGCGACTGATCATGTCCCCGACAGACTGGTTTTTTTTGGTTTTCTTCTTCTTGATTTTGCCCCCGCCGCCGCCATGGGTGCTGGTAGACGGGGTGTCGCTGAGACTACCTCGGTCGGAATTCTCAGGCTCTTCATCATCTTCATCGTTCTCGGGATCACCCTTTGCCCAACATGCACGACAGAACAACTTGCCGCGAAATCCGATGTGGCATGCAAATTCGCTTTGCATGGGATTATCCCCAAGCATTGCAAGGACGGAAGGGATTACCAGGACCAGCTCTTGATACTGAGAGTCCCATGCCCAGATACCTCTCTCCTGGCAGACTCTTTAGGATTTTGACCCATGAATTACCGTGCATGTACTATGAAACAAAAAACGTACTTGAGCTGATCAATAATGCCGTCTAGCATTTCTAACGGTGGAGCGATATTGGACGTTGACAGGAAATGGATGTTGGATTCCTGATGCACATATTTCCTTGGAAGTCCAGCAGCAGTGAAGAGAAAGGAGTTGTGTTTATTCCATTTCTTGGAGGTGTTTCCGGATGTATCATCGCAGTACAGCCACACCGGGAATGCAACGACTCGGTGCCCAGTGGCCTGTTTGCGCCAGCGGTTTCCTTCGGCTGCATTGGTTTTGGTCCAGTGCGAGAAAACATTAGCACTTGTTTGAATCCCTGCCCAATACTCAGGTCACAAGGTCCACTCATATTAAATAATGCAGACACACCATGAATAATTCTTGGATCAGCTAAATGTGGGACTCCAGCCTAGTAAATTTATCCTATTCCATTTCTTGAGTCATTCAATTTCAATGGCTGTATACCCACTAAAACCCTCACTGTGTAGGTCCAATCATCTGGCAGAGCAGCTTCGTTCATTAGTAGACCACTCCATGTTCTTAGGACAAGATCTTTTTTCAGCGCAAGATTACCAAATTTCATTTTATTGGTGAGGATTCAATCTTGTCCCAGTGCTGAATTCACGGATTTCAGCCATCTGTTGTGAATCTCAATGTCTGTAATGTTACGGTGTGGGTTCTTCAGAACCTTATCATTCCGGATGTTCCAGATTGTGTGCCAGGCTGTAGATACCAGAATGGAAAATAATCATCCCATAGCAGGGATAATTTTCCCATTTGAGTGCTTGAATTTAACAAGGTTACAACCGAGGACGAGGCCCCAGCTGAGGGAGTATTTCGTGGCCCAGAGTTTCTTGGTCAGTCCCCAAATTAATTTTGCGCCCGAGGCATCACATTCCATTGCTATGTGCTCAAGGTTTTCGGGGACGCCACATGTGTGACAAACAGAAAATTCTTTAAGATTATTCATGTGTGTCCAAAAGTCACCGACTCTGAAAATGTTGTGAATCGACTCCCAGAATAATGGGTTCGCTCTATACGTTCCAAATCATTTCGTCTGTTGGAGTGTACTCAGAAATTTCATATACGGAGCATCGGGTGTGGTCTAGGTTGATGAAAGTTGCCTTTCTAAAAGGTTCAGAGTGGTTGCCTTTGATAATTTTTGTAAAGATCTGTTGTGAGCCTTGTGAGATTAGAATTCCAGGACAGCTGAACATTAAATCAATTTAAGGTGACAGGAAAAGTGTCTGTTGTTTGCTTGAACTGTGTTTGTGCAACCCGCTCGTTCAGCGCTGCAAAAACCGCTTTAAAGAGGGGGAAATTAGGGTCTAACATGTTGTTTTCAGATTTTGTTCGCTCCTTACTCAGTGTTTTGAGCAAAAAGTCAGATGGGGAACATAGTAGTAATGGGGCATTATTTGGAATTTCTGGAACAAGGAGAGTGCAGCTCCCAATATTCCGGATTTAAAGTTCATTTTTATCGTTGGGTTGTCAAATGTGAGATGTACAATTGTGTCTTCCTCGAAGTCATCTGAAACAATTTTGAATCTTGCCATAATTTGAGGGTCATACTGACCAGCTCGCACGACCTTGATATGCACAAAAGTGGTTGTTGAATTCAGGGGTGGTTCAACTTGTCGCAGATTTGCATCCAATTCCACTGCTGTCAGTTTGATATCATCACAAAGATCAGTCACAGGAGCGAGTGGATTCCACTTTGGCATAATACAGTCTATCAATATCTGCGCAGTGTCGGATTCCACTTTGGCATAATACAGTCTATCAATATCTGCGCAGTGTCAATGCATTTGCCTGGGTGTTCGCAACCAAGTTCATTTCGATCCTTATTACAATTTTGATCACGACTCCGGAGGGAGGAGCCGATTTGATTTCCACTCCAGATTCGAAGGCCGTGCTTTGGTTGTATCATCGTACTTCGAAGATCGCGCAGGTGAGAACAGTCTACCACTCAGTGAATATTATATATCTAAATAAACATTTACAGAGCAGCAAATCGTTCCGCGACCTGGGTGAAGCCTCTCGCGACGAGTCGAGCCTTATACTTGTCAATCTCGCCATTGGCTTTGCGCTTGATGCGGAGAGCCCATTTTGATCCAACGACATTTCGGCCGATCGGTCTCGGTACGGGTCCATCTCCGAATGTACCCGTCGTCCTCATTGCCTCCATCTCCACGTCCATCGCGGCTTTGAATTGCGGCCAATCAGGTCGCTTCATCGCCTCCTCCACCGTAGGTGAGTCTGACATGTCCGTGATCCCTACATATGCGAATTCTGTGCTGAGTAGATAATTGTGCGGTGAGTGATCATTCTCGGTGTACACGGCATGGGCTGAGCGACGTGTCCGAGACCCTTCAATAATGTTCTTGGGGTCTATAGCACTGCTGATATCGCGTGGTGCAATGGGTTTTGACTTGGAGCTCGAGGATGGAGTGGAAGGTGGTGTGGTGAGTGGAGAAGCCTCAAAAGAGAGACGTGGAAGCTTGCGAGCATGTTCCAACAGGGAAGGGGCGTTTCGTTTCTTGGACTTCGAATTGGACTCGGACCGAATATCAAGAATCAATGTACACTCTTGGAGCTCACTGGGTGAAAGAGAGTTGGGGCTCAGTCCAGCCAGAGCAGCCTCAGACTTGAGAATAAGACACACGTCCGTACACTGATGAGCGAGAAATTCGGTACGCAGGGCATCCGCACTTTTCCACTTCTTACCTGGGTCCGTTCTAGACATATGCTGATGACGGCCAGTCATTTTTCTCAATACAGGAAGAGCAGCACGTTGATTAAGGATAAGGGACCGCACAGGCCGACAGCGAGCGGTCAATTTGCAGACGGTTTTGGGGTCCTTGATCACATCTGTGGGACCGACACGAATACGGAGTCGGGTAGCGCTGTGTAAGTCTAAAATAACATAACGTGAGAATCGTTAGAATGAAAACGGTCGGTTGTTATCTAACATGGGCCTGTAAATTACAGGTTATTTAACATGACGTTACCGCGCGTAGCGCGGAAATTCCCGGTAACGTAAGTTACTGGGTCTTAGAGAGCCCTAATTTTTGCTTTTGGCCGTGCATCACATTTTCGTCAGCACTTTTTGCGTAAGCACCTTTTCTCTCTGCCAAAATGCGCCGGCCAACTTTCGGCTTTGCGTGAGACCTTGATACGCGAACTGCAACTCATAATCCCGCTTATGCTGCCTTATGCTGCCTCTGGAATGTTCTCCGAGCTTTGCCCAGGCGAGCTAGCGATGACCCACAATTGCAACGTACTTATTAAGAGCAGCTTGCTTTCTCTTTCACCATGTCTCCTTCGATCCTTCATTTTTCGTTGCGACCTCAGACTGGGCTTCCTTGTGGGCCCCTCAATCCTGCGTATTAGGTGTTAACAGTTGAGCTGGGGATTAACTTATCCTGAGCTGCCGCTTTTTTTGTTGCCAAACCCCTCCGGACATTGTGAGAACATATGTATATAAGAAATTTCACGTAGTTTGCCGTGAACTGTGTGAAGTTTTGGTGAAGTCGGTGAACTAACGCATGAACTGGTGTAAAACAGCTCGCGTAATGTTTGGCTTGTGTTTGGCTGGCATCAGCCTCTCTATCTCTCTGTCTCCACATTGGTACACTCACTTTTGCCTACATTGTGAGTGCCCGCCCAGCTCAAAACCTTGTGTATACTGAGAATACTATCCCTAGAATTCCTCCCGATGCTAAGTATGCCATAAACTAGCCTACAGCGCGCACCTCCATGCCGCCACGGCCCCCTGCCAAATTATCAATATATTCGGTGCCCCGGATCAGACAAATATCATCCATGTGGAGAATGGATACCGTCTAGGCTAATTTGCAGGGTTTCAAAGGTCTGGTACCACGCGGGCCTTGAGTACAAAGTGGTGTGTTATCAATCCACCATTACCACTGGCTTGCGCTGACGCGCCACCATTCAGCACAACCCTGAAGCCTTCTCCTGCGTCCAGCATGCCCAGCATGTCCTCCGTGAAGTGCACCAGCAAGAAACACCTCACAGTCGGTGACGTGCACGTTCTCAGACTCCTGGCTGCATCGGCTGCGCAGCGCGTATGGCGCACGCACTCCTACTCAAAGCCCCCCGCGGACGGTGCCGATGCGGGGAAGCACGCACCATCTGCGTACACCCGGCTCCACCTCACAGGTGTCCGCCGAGTAGCGCACTTGGTAGTCGAGATTTTATCGTATTCTTTCTTCGCTACATCATCGTAATACATGTATTATCTTAGTACTAGTAATAAAACAGCCTCCCACTACCTGGAAAATCCCTCCAGAGATAAGGAAATGCGGTCTCTGCAGCACGCTTGACCAAACAAAGTCCAGTTCACGGAGAGTTCACCGAGTTCACAGAGTTCACAAAGTTTCTGGCCACTTTCGGTTCAGGGATTTACTGGACTTTGTAGCATTTATACTGTCCTCAGGTGCTGGGTGGCCAACACAAGTGAACCTTCCTATCCTTGATCTCAATCTTCCCTCTAGCCTAGG
Organism: Mycena sp. CBHHK59/15; assembly: GCA_029204085.1. Taxonomy (NCBI): domain Eukaryota; kingdom Fungi; phylum Basidiomycota; class Agaricomycetes; order Agaricales; family Mycenaceae; genus Mycena; species Mycena sp. CBHHK59/15. The sequence continues at coordinate 13,954 of JARGXW010000771.1, forward strand.
TTGTTGTAATATCTGCGGAAATATGTATGGAAAGTCATAAAAAACCCACTGGCGCAAATGCGGCCCAATGCGAGCTGGTCGACGCGTCAGCGTCAAGCGAGCGAGCTTCGGGCTGCCGCCAAAAAATCTCATAATATTATTGGGTTGAAGTTGTTGATTCAAAAGCATTATGGCTCAGGAAGTGCGATTCCTGATGGCGGGTCGTGTCGCCTGTTGGCACCACCCACTGCATTTGAGCCCTGAAAGCAGTTCTCAAGAGTGCAGCCATGATTGATTGTACTACGCCGACCGTGCCGCAGCGCCGCTCACTGGCATTACAGCTTTATTTACCATCTTTAAACCAGCCAAAGCGTTACCGGGCCTTGCCGCTCGTCGGCCTTACCCGCTTTATTTCCGGTGTTATTTAACATGTAATTTACGCGTTAGAATCGAAAATAACATGTTAGATATGTTAGAAACTAATTGAGGAACTCCTCCAGGTCCCAGTCATCAGGACGACCCGCCTGAGGACCAGTAGCAGGCTCCATCGACACATCTGCATCCTGCTCCGACGGTCTCAACAGCTCTGCCAATATCTCGCTGTCGAGCTTGATATACTCGGCAATCGCAAACACAGAGCCAGAGCGAGTCACCTTCGGGAAATCGTAGCGGTCAGTTTCCGCGAGGTCGTACGGGTCAGGGTGGTTGAAAAGAAGGTCCTCGAGGGCATCCCGACCAAACTCAGATGGAGAGATGTTCTCCTCGTGAAGGAGATCCATGAGCGATGGTACTGATTTGTTGAGTGTTGTTCCGGATGGAGCAAGGACCTCGTCAAGTAAAACGTGTGCCTCATGTGAGTAGGTTCCTTCGGAAATCCCGTTGGTGTAAAAGTCGTAGAGGCGAGCACAGCCAATGAGATTTTCCGGAAGAATTGAGCTGCGACGTGCGGCGTTGAACCAGCCGAGACGTGATGCAGTACGCTCATCACAGATTTCAGAAGGCAAAATCAGGAAGAGTTTGACGGTGATTCTCTGGGAAAATGTTAGTTAGGCCTGCAGATGAAGGAGAATTGACTCTTTACCCCAATCTGCTTCGCATTTGAGTCATTTGAGAGTCGTTGCCAAAACTTGAGGGGCTTCGTCGAATTGTCCCAGTACTGGCTATCGAATGGTCCTTGATTGTATGCATAGCGGATGAGCTCCTCCGTAAGCTGGAGGGCCTCCTCCTTCCCACCGGTATTGAGCCGCTGTTGCTCCCCTTGCAGTATCATTAGTGCCGCCTTGACGAGTATTTTAAAGAGTGGTGGGTATTGAGATGGTTTAAGCTGCTCCCCGTTCAAACGCGTGGGCATGGTCAACTGCAGACCACCAAATTTCCGGTATTCTGAGATATCGTCAGCATTATTAAAGGTTCCTCGAACTGAATGACGTGACGTAGTGGGATGAAGAAAGTATGACAGGAGAAAGACATTACAAGATGATTCGGTCATCATCTGTTCGAAACGCGTGTTGTAGATCTCAATTACTGCCGCACGGTAGCCCCCGGAACTGCTCTTGGGGTCGGCGAGGACCTTTTCGAGATGCCAGGCAATGCAGACCCAGACGAAGAAGACATCCGCGCAGGTTGTATTCTGACCTTCCAGTCAAAAGTGTCTCAACAGTGACGGATCTCGTCAGTTTTTGGCTGTGGGACTCCCGTGTCAGAGTCTCAATGTCCGCGCCCCCGGGTCTACCCTTATCATCAAGGAACCCCAGCTGGACACTATGACGGTTGTACTCGAGCGCCAGCGTATGCAGAAGCAATTTAAGAACTTCGGGTCCGGCGTTGAAAAGCCCCCGCAAGTGAGTGAGTAGCGAGTCGCGCTTCTTGACGCTCCAATGGTTAACCACTTGGCAGAATCCTCACGCAGAGTGGACTCGCCATTCGCCACCCATATTGAAAATTACGCACCTGCCCGCGCATATCACAATAATATGTTGCCGTTGTGTAATGAACAAACGAGTCTGGCTGGAGAAATATTTATCAAGCCGTCACATCGACGCCGCAGGCATTCTCCCTCCCATCGCACAAAATCCACACCGTCTGCAGATACCTCCTCTTCAACTCTCTTGGATGAATCCGATTCCCTTCCCTATGTGTTGCCCCCAGGACCGTACTCCAACCAACGCCCCCATTACCCTTACGCCGCTCTCATTGGACAGGCCATTCTCTCTTCGTCGGACCACCGCCTAATGCTGAAGGACATATATGGATGGATTTCCATCGTCTATCCTCACTTCCGACGTGGAGATAAAACGTGGATGAACAGCGTGCGACATGTGTTGAGCACCACTGCTCATTTCCGCAAAGTCAGGATAGCAGGCCTGCAAGGATCACGCTGGGCGATCTTCGACGAGGATTTACACCGCTTTATAGACGGCGGATACCAGAAATCTGTATCCATCTCTCATTCCACGAACAACGCCAAAGAGGAGGAACCTCGGATATGCAATGCTGCGCCTGGATTTCCGACTGGCGGGTCATCCAAACCCTCTTACCAGCGCACAACCTATCGTCAGCCTGATTACACGAGAAGGATTGACAGTACACCCATCAACTCGAATCTGGACACGGCCGGGGAGCGTAATGCGATCCCACCGGAACCAGCGGCGAGTTGTTGTGCCGACGACTTGGCGATGGAAGGTGAGATATTAATCTTCACTTCAAGTATCTTCTAATGATCTCAAAGCCCAAAATTTGTGGGATCTATTTATGAATCCTATCGGCAGCGACGACGAATAAGTAGTTCCATCATGGCTCTAACTCTTTTTGAGTTTACTATCACTTTACTTTACTTTTGCCACGCGTGCCATCTGCAACCTTGTGAATGGACCTAGCACCAGCACCGGACGCTGGCCGGATTGATTTTGTACTCGCAAACCCCCCGGACCCTGCCGCATTCCAGGATCCAGCGCCTTCAGCTCAGAGTCGTCATCCTTTGGAAACTCTCCTTCTGCTGAGTTCTCGCATCGTAATCCCAAGCAAACAGATTGATTTACATAAAATCACTTGCCGCTGACTCGTAGAGATCAGGGTCTATCCGACGTCGGAACTCACAGATTTGAATGTCGTAGGCTCATCTTGCGATGGGTACGCCGATTGCCAAATGTCGTTCAAGTTCGCTGGCAGTGTCTCAGGGAATTCACAATTGTGGTGTTGTAACAATTTAACTCGGGCATGAATTAGGTCAACGAACCCACAGCATTGTGCCGTATGCCTCTCCCGGCCGATTTCGACTTCGTTAAGTACACCACACGTCCCGCGGAGGTCCCCGCTCTCCAGACTCAACTCAACAAATTTAGTTCATTCTGAAAAAAAAAAACCCCAGCAAGTACTACATCTTGTAACTCAGCGCACAGGCTTCAAAAGAAGAAATCCGCAGTGTTTGACAGACACAACTCGGTCATCTCTTATAAACAGACACTCCAACAAAATGTGCTCGTACCTCGCATTTTGTACACTGTAAGTAAAAGTACAGCTATAAAAGGGGACACCGAATCCGTTCCCGAAAACAAAAGTATCAGGAACAGTTTCTGGAGAGCTGAAACCTTTTGTTTCTGGTCGCCAGAAACTGTTCCCGAAACCAAAGGTTTCAGGAACAGTTTTGGTGAGGTCGACACTGGTTAATGACTCAGGATTTTGCAAAGGAGTCGGAAGAGTGAATCTCTCGGTGTCATAAAACTGTGAGGGATCCGCTCCGATCATAGTCCATGGAACAGGAAGAGATTCAGATCCCAAAGGATTTCTGTGGACTGGATTTTCGGTCAATAATTCCCCCGGTGTCAAAGCCATTCACAACATACATACTCTAACATTTTTCAAAATATTCTCGGAGAAGTTGGTGGAGGTTTGGCAATGGAATTGGATTTGTTTCGAGGTGAAGTGAAGGGAAAATAACAGTCCCGTCGTCATTTACCGTGATATGGACGGAGTCATGAATGTGCGCGTTGTGAATGTGCGGGCCTATGAGACAGTCTCAGTACAATATTGGCATGTCACAGCTGACTCCACCCACGCGGAATTACACTTTCGGCAAATATTGACCAAGGAACACCATAGGTTTGCTGCAACTTTTCACCTCCAAAGTTTCCCTGGTTGTGCTTCGAATGGCCATGAATCCTATAAATTGATTTATGTCTGGTCAGTTGTAATACATCTGGCGAGAGCAAAATACTTGCGTGCCAGCCAGAAGGTCACCGGTCTCAGGATCCCGGAAGCGATAGAAGAGCATCATCTCTGCATCACCCACGATACCACCTTGACATAGGCCGCTTAAAGCCTGGTGAATACTTTAAGCGGCCTGGTAGCTGTCGGATTATGGCCATTGGATGTCCGTTCTCGCATCGTATCACCAGATCATCATCGTCATCAAAATGTGTCTCTGCAACAAGAGGACGAGGGAGTTCAAACCTGCAATCGTTATCTGGATCAATGAGAGAGTGTATGTGACGTGGGATATGCTTGAAGCACGTCGCATTATGACCATGCACTAGTCCGGTATTTTCACACAGATCTCGGTGTTGTTGGTCCCTGTTCTGTGCATAGTCAGGGGAATCAGGATCTAATGGGCGACTGAGAACAGGGAGTTGCTTTGGGGTACCTTCAGTCGCAACATACGGGACTGTATTTTTTGGAAAGCTTTGGCAAATAATATCATCGTACCATGCTGTGAGTTTCTGCTTGAACTCGGGATCTGAATTCATTCGTTCTTTCATATCTAAAGGTGAAGCAGGGGCACCGTCACTCCAGATCAATAAATGGAGGTGCAGTGTACCACGGATCTGTGCCTCAACAGCTCCGTACCACCCTTTGACCTTCCCAAGAATACCAATTTTTGAAGCCCGTTTTGCGCCCAGAATTATGTCAAAGAACTTCGTGACCATCAGGTGGAAGAACTCAGCACCAGCTACAGGATTTTCAGCCAGTGTCTTGGCGCGGATACTTGGTTCCTTTGTTCCATCCAGTGCATGGAAAATTTTGTCCAGGTCAATGTCCCGTCCAGCCAAGACTTGTGCAATTGGATTGTGAGAGTCTGCAGGGTTAACGGTAGCAAAAAAATGTGGCAAGCCGTCACAAGAAATTTTACTGTGCATTTGCTGCTTCATGCTATTCACATCGCCCACTGAACCCGGGATATGATCTGAGACATAACTGATGTATCTCATCACCTTAGCAGCCGCCTTTTCCCCTTCACTTTCAGGCTTTACAAACGGATTCTTCTCGAGCTTAGCCTGGTAGGTGTGCATGCATTGGGCGTCAATTTTCCGCATTAAATCTTGTACCACTGGGAACCATGATCGATTTGTTGCGAGGCGAGCTTTGAACGATGACTGACGCCGCTGAATGATGTTGCTCATGACAAAAATGAAGGACTTGTGAACCTGAAACCGTGTATCTCTCAAATTCAACAAATGTTGGACATGCGGTGAAGTATCGACCTGATGAAAGGGAATCTCAGGTGAAATTCTGACATTGTTGTTGTCTACCATTCCAACGCCGTATGGAAACAGAGTGGGCCATAGCCAACCAAATACCCGAGGATTTTTTGATGTGGATAACGGTGTATTCCCAGATGGAAACTTCACAAAACCAACTTCTTGTTTCTTCAACTTTCGCAGAGCCTCAAGTTTTCTCTGCTGGTAAGTTGATGAGAGAGTATCAACATCTACGAGTGTGGAAGAAGTTAGTTCAAAGTTATCTGTTCCCTCAAATAACTCAGTGTTTGCTTGATCCGAATACGATGTATACGATGCCCCTTGATTATTTGCAGAGTTTGTACGTAGAAAATCCGTAACCGCAAGGGGGCAGTCATGCACTGGGTATTCCTCTGAATTCTCAAGTATGGCATCTTTATCAAGGTCTTCATAAAGTGGGTTATTCTCGATCAGCCAAAACAGAGCAGTTCGAGCTTTCTCGCGACGAACAAGCAGCGGTGACCTCTTCAGCATATCATGAGTGACCTCGGTGTCAGGCGACCGAACAAGAATCACACAGATTTCGTCCCTTAATCTGAATAATGGAATAGGCATGGCAGACATGAACGATGTCGTGTCCTGAGGTAATATACAAACATTTCCCCGAGCAGCGAGCTGACCTGTGGGTCCTAGCGTGAGCTTGTACATACATCTTGTCGCTCGGGCTCGCGCGATACATTGTTCTTCCAAGAATGTAAGATACTTAAGCTGTTCTGGAACTTTTCCTATCCAAAGGCCATTTGCATAACTGCGTAAAGGAATCGAACGGAAGGAATTTTTTATGACAGCAGAATCACAGAGATGGCACAGTACATACAAACCGCTGATCACAGAGGAATTGTCAAATGGTTCAATTCTGCGCTGACGAGATACTACCCGAAGTTCTGCAACCGCTCTATTAAGCAGTGAGATATCAAGCTCAGTCACCGCCCTCATTTTAGTACCAGTGGCCTTCTCAAATTTTCCACAGAAAGAACATTCATATCGCTTCAACGATGCATTATCAGTAGCTCCGCGAAACTCATGAACAATCTCATCCTTCTCATCCTGACATAGTATGATGGGGAATGGAGTCTCGACAGACGAACGAGGGTGCTTGTGAACATTGTTGTCCAAGACCGTGGACTTTCTTTTTTGAGGGTTGGATCGAATACCAAGGGTTGATTCACACTGTTGGAGCTCGCGGGGCGAAAGGTTTCTTGGATTCAGGCCAGCAAGCATAGCTTCGGATTTGAGAACTAAACAGCCTTCTGCACAGCGATGGCTAAGAAATTCAGTGCTTAAAGCTTCTACACTTTTTAGCTTTACACCAGACTCTCTTGCAGAAATCTGCACATGACGAGCAGTCATTTTCCTCAATGTGGCATAAGGAACTCGCCGAGTGTCAACAAGAAAATGTACAATAGTATTTTTTTCATTGATAGTGAGAGAGACAAATGGGTCGTCAAGGCACGATACAGCTGGTGCAGGTAAGGGTTCATCGGTAATATCAGCAGGCATCATATCAAGATTTGAATTTAGATTTTGGACACCCCGTGTGGGTGTGGCACCTCGCGTACGAGACGTTTGGACACCCCGCGTATGGGGCGTCCGGGCTGCGAACGGATAAGCAGCTACAACATAGATACCTCGCGTACGGGGCATCGATGAGGGGGCAGATACCACACCAGGTCCGCCCAAGGACACTGGTGTGGCTGAGGAAGGCCCCGAGCTGGTGCCTCCTCGGAACACCGGAGCAATGGCTGGGAGTAAATTATTTAGTCGATAATACTGTCGGGAAAATGTTAGAACGCACCAACGGACATTTGTGATCCAGATTCCGTAGTGCCCATGGTCGGAACGGGTGGGCGTCGAACATCAAGCAAAACACCAGAACCCAGATGCAGTACAAGATCCGGTGCAGAGGACCGAACAAAGTTGAGCCAGTCCAAGCCAAGCACCAGGTCGGAAGCCAGAGAAGCAGTCACACAAACATTGTTTAAGAACATAGACATGACGCCGACATGGCACGGAAGCGTCAAGTACCCAGAGATTTGAGAGTTATGTGTACGGAGCCCCGAGTTAACAACCCATTCCAGAGAAACATGGCAGGTTGCGGCATGGCCGTCAAAGCCAGTGGATAATCTCCTTGGTTCCAGGGAATGAAATCGGCTTGCACTAGGGGATTCAGGCCGGTAAAGGGTCAACAATTATATCCTTTCACTCCAATTTATCTTTGTGGCTTGCCCTGATTTCTTTCGATTTTATTTTCGCAATGACCAATGTTGCGTGACTAAATCTTTGTTTATACATGTAGCAAAAGTTACCGAAATCCATGTTCCCCTGGGTAGCCAAACCTAAAGGTTCAGCAATTATTATTATTTTGGAGTGTGTGGGATAATGAGTTTCAGTCTGCAGAAGCATTCCAAAAATCATCTGCTGGGTCTACTATAGAGTTCTAGTTAATGCCGGGAAAGTTGTCCAGGGAGGAAATGCTGTTATGCACAATTACCAGAGTGTGGGACTCCAGCCTAGTATGTTTATCTTATCCCATTTCTTGAGCCATTCAATTTCAATGGCTGTATACCCACTAAAACCCCCACTGTGTAGGTCCAATCATCCGGCAGAGCGTCTTCGTTCATTAGTAGACCACTCCATGCTCTGAGGACAAGATCTTTATTCAGTGCAAGATTACCAAATTTCATTTTATTGGTGAGGATTCCATCTCGTCTTAGTGCGGAATTAACAGATTTCAACCATCTATTGTGAATCTCAATGTCAGTAATGTTACGATGTGGGTTCTTCAGAACCTTATCATTTCAAATGTTCCAGATTGTGTGCCAAGCCGTAGATACCAGAATTGCGAACAATCTTCCCATTGCAAGGGTGGGTCCTAAAGCGCCCTAATGGTATAGAGTGTCCGCCAAATTCTCATTTTACGGTCATACGAACGAGTCCCCCAGTGGCCACTTTTTAAAATCCTTTTTTAATCTGGCCATAACACGTGAGTATGGCTAGTATTGCGTGCTTGCTTTGGCTTTGTTTCCCATCGCCTTTGAGCTTTTCGCCACTCAATCAGCTTTAAATTTGTCTCGTCCCTCTCTCGCCGCTATGGCCTCGCCTCTTTCCCATGGGTCTATACTGGTGGAATCTGTTCACACTTCCAGTGTGCTTCTCTCATCTACTCAGGCTCACACCGTCCTGTCAACTCGTTTCGTTCGGGCTCGACTTCCTTGTCATTCTTCTCCGAGCTATGTGTTTACTATCAATGGAGGTCCTCACGGCTCTTTCACCGTGGTCTTGTCTTGCACGGTGTCCTCCAGTCTGACAACTGATGTCTGTCTCGGGCTCGATTGGAAGTCCAGTGTACGCAAGTGGTATATAGGTCTTGGGTTGAGTCCTGCACACGGTTTCGACGTTGTAACACATCTGCGTGCTGATCCACCCCGTGAGTCGTATTTTTTCATATTCTTTTCCCGTTTGCTCGTCCTTCCGCCACTTGATTTGACCTCTTTGTCAGGCCATGATTCGTCGGATGTTTCCCTGGGTGCGATGGCTACTGCTCCGTCCGAGTCCCCTTGTGTGTTCTCATTTTTTTCCCCTACCTTCTCTCCTATCTGATTCTCGCCTTAGCCCCTCCTGGTATTGCTGCCGTCTCCACTGCTATGGTCGGCAGGTTTCCACTTATTGCCTGTGAGTATAGATATTACCCCATTATTAATTGATGTCTTATCTATTCCCGCTTATTCCGCCAGCGCTCAGATCGCTGGCGTCAGCCGTCGGTCCAGGGATGGTCAGGCACTGGTTATCAAGGGCCAAGATGAGACTGTCAAGCTGGATCTTGTCAGCGGTGGCCATGCGGCGGGAGGAAGGCGGGCCTGATGCGACATGCGGCAGAATCGCCCGATTGGGTTTCGGGGTCCTGTGGCTATGTTGTTTACCTATATTTTCTTCCAGCCGTCGTACAGTGCCCGTCACCACATCACGGTTCCGGATTTGGCAGTGATCGATCCCAAATATAGAAGTTGTAACTACATTTTGCCCGAAGGAAGAGTCACATTAAAAACACCTCAGAACACCATAAGAGATGCTAAAGAAGCTATGGTGTGCTTCCCAGAACGATTGAACAAAATTTTGTTTTTCGACCCCGACAAAAATGAAACGTAACCCTATTACGTAAGGTAATTTCCTTTTTGGGACGGATTAGGGTTAGGATTTTTAGGGCCTGGACGCGCGCTCGACGATGCCGACGTGCTCGTGTACGTTCGCCGGGATCCGGCGATGAGACTTGAACTCCTTTACTGCATATGCAGCTTGGCGCAAGTTTAAACCCACCCTGCAAGAAAGTCGACGAGATACCGAAGAATTTCACTGCAAGCACACCTGTAGGCATCCATGTATCGATAGCAATGACCGAAGTAGCGACGGATGTTATCATTTGAGATGAGGTCGAGTGATTCCGGGACAAGGGTTTTGGCACAGGGGAATGTTCCGTCGGTCAATTCACGGAAACCTGGCAATAATCAGACGGATGAACCAAATAAAACTGAGAGACTCACGGCGCTTCAATTGGCTCCAAACCATTTCGATAGGGTTCAGTTCGCAATGGAACTTCGGCAGAAATAGGCACTTGTGGCCGGCCTTCTCAATGATCAGCTGAAGCAGGGGTTTTTCCTCGCGGAAGTCCTGTTGGAGTGAAAGGACACGCTGCATGCAACAATCAGTTGCACGCCCGAGATCGTCGTCATCCGGATTTTTGCGCTTGAGGGAGGTGGATGCCGTCGGAATCTGCTTTAAGCAGAGGTCAGTTACCCCATTTTAAGATCGAGCATTGGTAAAAATATCTACTTCCACTGGCGCCGAGATTTCTGGCTGTCCGGCTTCCGACTCAGGATCAGAATCCACAAATGTGGGGTCCACCGTCAGTGACGGATCTACAGGCAGGCGAGGGACGACAGGTGCTTCATTGCGTTTGGCAGCTTCACGATTGATTGCGGCCCGTTGTTTTCCGTTCGTCTTCTTCGGCATCTCGCCCGTGGACTGGAAGGAAGGACACGACGTCTGACGTGATGGAGGCCGTTGGTCTTGTTTGACAAGAGCCCCACTTAGGTACACACAAAAAAAATCGCGGAGCCCCGGAAAAGTGAAACACCGTGGGAAGAAATGAGATCTTTGTGCGAAACGCATTCTTTTGGCCAGTTTCCTGGCTAGAAAAATCACAAATAATTCACAAAAATTTCCTCGGCCCGATGAGCACGTGCTGGAGAAGTGGTGACGGGCACTGTAGAGAGGCTCACCCCCAACTTTCGTCACGCCTGTCACTATCAGTCACACGTCCGAAATTTCTCCGCCCGCCAAAATTAAATCTCTTTTGAGTTACACTACTCGATAAGTATTGTAGCGCGCTTTGCGGCAGAGCCCACTAACTGGGGCATTCAACTACATTCATCCGCTACACATCTTGGTTGGTAACGTGTAATGAGTCGAAATTCGGAAGTATAGAAGAAAATGAACAATGTCCACGCAAACAAATGAACAATGTTCCTAAACAAGTCGATGCCCTGGGGCAACACGGAAGAAGAATGAATGAAGAATCGCAAAAGCAGCAAATGACGCAAACAAAGAAAGGAAATTAGTGGTCTAGGCCCCAAAAAAGCGGAAGGAGAACTCTCACTCAAGCGTCCTTCGGAAATCGCAAGCCAGACCAAGCAGTATCCCATTGGATGACCGTGTTGCCACTTTTCCTGTCAACCGGCCCAATACGGGCCGGATCGGGTCGTCCTTCCTCGGTAATTAAGTCCTATGACGATGTCAGGTGCCAAGACTTTTTTCCCCCTATCTTCAGTGTCGCCGCTGCTCCTCTCCCTGCTTTCCCTCTGCCTGCATTCGAGTATGCCTGAAATCTTTGAAGCAGGCTACTTTTTTCCATGCTACATCTGGTTTTTCATTCCAACACATGCATAACACATCTAGTGCAGTAATTGTACTGCCTCCCAATTCAGCATTTTCCTTTTTGAGCTGTTTTTGATCATTTCAGCCAGAACAGTTGTTCTGACCTCAATTCTCAGTGTATGTTTCTGAAAACTATATGAGCAGAATCACACGACAATTCCGCAGGGCATGACGTCCTCAGAATCTTTCCATACCGCCGGTAGTAATTATAATATATTATTTGGCGTGTTTTGCGGAGATCATCTCTTGTGTCATGATTTGAAGGTTGTGTGGGATTTTGTATGGCTCTAAAAACACTTATTTAGATGGTGGAGGGCACATTGTCCTCGTAATTGAGGTATGGCACCCGGAGCGCGTGAACAGTGGACTTGAAGCTGTGAAATATTCCTACAGTCTAGGCCTTATATATATATCTGTGTGCTCAATCCTCCAGCGAGTGAACTAATTGTCAATATTCTGACTTTGAAGTGTTTTCGAGAGATTACATGCCTCAGATCAGCTCTGTGCATCCCCATCCAGCGACGTGACACATCCCAATGTGATCACAAGCGCGGTCACAAGCCCGAAATTGTTGTGATCGAGTCGTCTCGCAGTGCTGTACAGGGAGTACAAGAGCAAATCCGAGTCGTGGGACTCCTCCAGTACACTTCATAGAATGATAATGGGTAGTTTATCAGCTCATTCAATCATAGATCACACAAATACACAGAGCCTGACCTGTACCTATATTCTGCTTGTTCAAGTCCACTGTTCACATGCTCCGGGTGCCATACCTCAATTACGAGGACGATGTGCCCTCCGCCATCCAAATAAGTGTTTTTAGAGCCATACAAAATCCCACACAACCTTCAAATCACGACACAAGAGATGATCTCCGCAAAACACGCCAAATAATATATTATAATTACTACCGGCGGTATGGAAAGATTCTGAGGACTTCATGCCCTGCGGAATTGTCATGTGATTCTGCTCATATAGTTTTCAGAAACGTACGCTGAGAATTGAGGTCAGAACAGCTGTTCTGGCTGAAATGATCAAAAACAGCTGTTCTGGCTGAAATGATCAAAAACAGCACAAAAAGGAAAGAAAAAAATCAGCCGCGCCCTAAGTTCCGCAAAGAGCTGTAAACTTGGGAGAGTTGCCGGGGTTCAGTTAATTTCGGTTTTTTCCCAAAATTTCCGAACCCCGAACCCCACTATGGGTGTGGTTCAGCGCTTTTGTCGAACCCCGAGCTGAGCTTGAGTTCAGTTCTAGAGGTTCAGTTCAGGTTCAGGTGAGGTTCAAACTCAAATGAACCTGCATTTTTCATTTATGTATTTTCGTACTGAATGGCCCAGGTGCCTCACTCTGCAGTCTATCATGCAATGGGTGCTGAGCGGCATGACTATTAAACCAGATTCTGCACCACATATCATGTGCTACTACTTGTTATATGCTGGGCCGGGGATGTTCGGAGATGGAAGTCCGAAGGGCTAGAACGGTCGGGGTTCACAACACTACAGAGAGTGTGCGACTACAGGGGCTCACCTGACTGACAAGCTGAAGTCCGAGTGGCACCAGAGATGAACAAGACCAGAGTTCAGGGAACAAGACTAGAAGTCCAGCCAACACTGTTTAGTGACAAAGAACTTTAATAATCAAACTAACGAACAGAGGCTAAACTACTTTGCTTACAGCTCTTTGCAGAACTTAGGGCGTGGTCATTTTTTCTTCCTTTTTAAGACTTTTTTGATCCCTGGACCAGAACAGCTGTTCTGGCCTCAGTTCTGGTCAGTTTCCCTCGAGAGTATGACCAAACGATCCGCACCGTAAATACAGAGGGCATGGCACCTTACGATTTTTTCTGGGATGGCTACCATGAATACCTGGGGCAAATTCGTGATTTTTGAGACATTTGAGCGCAGGACAGCTGTAGCTTTGAATTATGATGTCCTATGGGCCTAGATCTTTGATAGCATGTGTTTGGGGGTATTCCAGAGGGCACTGTGTCCTCAGATCGGCAGAATTCATGCTGGACTGCCTGCCGCAATGCCCAGAATATCTGCCAAATTCAGCTGCCTAATGTGTCTGTTTTTACAAGGATTCCCCCATTGGTAGTGGCTCAAACGAGCCTAGGACGTGCCATCCCATGTTTTTCGAAGGTACAGTTCTCAGATTGGACCAGCAATGACCTGAATCGCCTTGCTTGATGGCGGCATGTGATCCATGAGAGATGCGTCATGTCGCGCGATTTCCTGTGTTAGCACTCGATTTGGATGTTCTAAGCGGTCTGCATACTCATCCTGTATGCTTTAACTTCAATCTGGATGTCAAAAGACACAGGAATCATCATAGTGGATGAAATATCGAAAGGAGAAACATGGGTGAGATTCTACCGGCCACAGTGGACAGCCCAGCGCGAATTCTACCAATATGAGGACACAGTGCCCTCCAAAATACCCCAAAACACATACTATCAAAAATCTAGGCCCATACGACATCACAATTCAATGTCCTGCGCTCGAATGTCTCAAAAATCGCGAATTTTCCCAGGTATTCATTGTAGCCATCCCAGAAAAAGCCGTAAGGTGCCATGCCCTCCGTATTTACGGTGCGGATCGTTTGGTCATACTCTCGAGGGAAACTGACCAGAACTGAGGCCAGAACAGCTGTTCTGGTCCAGGGGATCAAAAAAGTCTTAAAAAGGAAGAAAAAATGACCACGCCCTAAGTTCTGCAAAGAGCTGATTAGTTGGCCAACGAGACACGACAGTGCGCAGATACATACCTGTGTCTCCCACCACCAGTTTGCCGTCCACATCTCGTGAAATATGCGTCTTGAGTCACTGCCCGATTGTTCACCGTAGACATGCTCAGGTGTGTATGCCATGTAATCATGGAATGCGGGATTCCCTCCTTGATGCATTCAACAGGATCACGCTTCAGAGCTCAAGATCCTCTATCATCATCTCGTCGTTCTCGTCCAACTGGTTCCCGGCCGCTGTCACGATTTCGCACTTCCAACCGGGATCAGTGGGAAGCTGGTCCACCTTCTGAAAGAATGAGTAGTTGTTGTGGTAGGAGACTTTACTCCGCCGTTGAGTCTGTAAGAAACAACTGTGAGTCGGCTGGGAAAGCGCTGAGACACAACTCACAATCGGCAGTTTCAAATATTCTTCAGTCGCAGTCTGGCTTACGTGCTTTGACAGCCAGCGGGTCAAGTCCCACTCCTCATCATCCAGGAATGGTGCGTATTGGGATGCTCCCGCTGCCACCTGTTCTGAATGCATATGCTCAAAAACAGTCTCTCCCTTCCCCACAATCTTTGCTGTGTCACCGGGGAACAGCTCCACAAATAGCCTGAAGTTCTCAGGGTCATCCTCGTCAAGAACCTCCACGGTAGCTCGCCGAGATGGGGGCACTACCTCGGGCTCTGCCTCGGGCTCTGGTGGTTCACGGGACAGAAAAAAGCCGTCATCTTCACCGCTGGATGGATCTTCATTCGGATCGTCATGACTGGGGATGGTCGGGGAGGGTGGTCGAGACGATGGAGATGAAGGAGGTACAATGTCGGGCTCAGATGGCGCTGCCGGGCCATTGTCGACATCGTGCGTGACCGTGAAGGTTTTGATGCCTAGACTTTCCCGCCACTTTTCATGGCAAGCAGCTTTCTGGGAGATGTGGTGGTTGATAGTGGCTCTCGTTGGCTGTGGTCCGTGACAGTATGGGAAGCGGTGGGCAGCGGGCATCCTTGGAGGGCAGAATTCAGGGTGATATTTTTCCTTGTCACGCGCTGCTGTTTGCTGATGCAACGTGTTTCAGCGCACGCGCGGCGCCATCAGGAAAGACCTCCTTTGCTAATAAGGTCAGATTACCCCCAAAATGTGGGTAATCTGGCCGAATTACCTTCCTTAGGTCCATTAGCTTTCTAGTGACGTTGCTAATAAATTAGGGGTAATAGGGCCTAAATTAGCCAGCATTTGCAACGATTGTCGCACGTCTAGCAGGGTATTAGTTGCTCAATTGGGATCGCCATTCGGGTGGAAAACAAATGAATTCTATTCAGATGCTATGTATGTAGCAACTACAGGGAAACAACATTGTACCTATATATACCTACATCTACACTAAGTACAACGTGCTCCACAGCGTGCGGCAACAGCCAAAAATATACAAGGATGCACTCGTATGGGAGATGAGATGCGTACAATAAAACATACTTACCTGATTGGCGCATCCACACTAGCGTCCACCCGGGCCCCAGGGAGAGCGCACAATAGGCTGTGAGAATGTGAGGTGGTTAGAGGGAGAGTGGTGGAGTGACGAGGATGGGATTCTGAACATAGGGAAGGAAATGAAACATACCTCGAGAAGCAGAGGACGGCGTGCCGACCATGTGTTAATTTTGGCGTGTATGCAGGACGGAACTGCTACCCCCGTAGAGATGGCTTGGTCCCTGCGATGTGCATCGACACACCTGTGGTAGTGCTGGTTAGCGAGGGTACAAAATTAGTAGTGGGGTATCAAGAAATAAAATTATCACTGGATTCCACCAACCTGCATCAGCAAAATGTTTCGCGTCTGGTTGATGTATGGCCGGTATGGCACCAGACCCACCAGACACGCCAGCCTCCTACGGTAGGCGGGATGGTTCAGGTTGAATTTGACAGATTGACATGCCCACTAACTTTAGATAGTGGGTCCTGTAGTGCACTAACGGTATAGAGTGTCCGCCAAATTTGCATTTATCACGTGACATTTGAGTGCTGGACCGACCAGCAAAAGTCAGCGTGGGAATTTAGAGATGGTGGCGGTAGCGGATCAAGGAGCCCCCCCACCTGTCATTACCTAGACGAGAAGATGCCGCCGGATGAGTCTTTAACAGACGAAACACTGGTCTCCCGTCGCAGCCAACACCCTCTGTTATTGAACTAGCACTAACTACTCTACAGAAGCAGAAGTTCCCCCTGGCTGTCCTCCTCTCACTCAAGTGCCCCTTGTTTGACTTCTGCTGCTTTTTATATCTCTCTCCGTAATCCAGGTGAGCTCCAAATCTATCCCCCATGGAGCCGTGGTGCCGAAGGGCCCATCTATGGCCTCATATACCGAGCTCCCACAGGGGTGCGCTGCCCATGTGGCAGTCCTCGACCCGACTCACGCAAAGCCCACTCCTGAGGCCCAGTGAGAATCCCGTATGCCCAGATATGCCCCAAACCGTCACAAACTGCCCGACTTGGCTCACTTCTGCCGAAATCTGCCAACAGTTCGGGGATTTTGAAAAATGATCAAAATAGAGTTTGAAATTTTGAGAACTCAAAAAAGCCGCCGCCACCCGCGCCAGTAATAAAATGAACTAATTAGCACCGGATCATGCCTGCCGATGCTTGCCGGCACAGTTTAACACCTTCAAAACTGAGATATGCTCACTAATTGAGGTTTTTAAATGCATCGGGTGCTTAACAAAACTTTGGAGTACCTCTCATAGCTGTGAGCCATGTCAAACTGCCTTGAAATGACCTAAATTGCACAATAAATTCAATGTTCACAGATCCGTGGTGTACCCGAAGGGGCCTTTTCCCCTCCATTGACCCGGACAAACTCGTTCAATTGATTCTGAAACTGTGTAGCGTGCACTTGGAACGGTAGTTATCTTTCCTTGTTGAGTGCATTGTACTCATGCCTCATTTCCAGGTCAACAGATGAACTCGTTCCTTTGGTCGGCCAGAAAACAGTCGATTATCTGAATCGCATCCGTGGCCTGTCCGATCCTACAGATATCGAAAACTGGCATAAATTCTGCAAGATGCACGAGAACAAGAAATTGCGAGGTATGCGATACAAATAATGCTATTCTTTTCTAATATCCTGCCGGCAGACTGGTACGCGCACAAGGTCCAGTACCCGTGGCTGCTTCCGGGGTACAACGAGAGCCTTTCGAGCTTTCCGAATGGCTACTGGCAGCAACCCATAGTCGAATCCAGCGACATCCTTGTCCTGCCTCGCGCACTATATATATTCCTGATGATACGTCCATTCGCAAAGCGCTCATCATCTGTAAAGGGTGTTTCGCGTAGTCTCTCTAGACAGACGCTGTAATGATACCAGCTCGTTCCTTGCTCATTACAATGTTTCACGTGGAGCGGGTTGATCCCGCGCTGATACAAGTCGAGCGCTACGAACTTGATCCGGCGTCTCGTGATGCTGTCTTTGCTGCTCAGCGAGAAACTCGCCGGAGAGACTGATGTGTCCAACCAGATATCAAAATTCTGCTTCCAAAATTACCTATATTCACTGTTTTAAAAATTTCTGGAGATTTTTTTGGGGTCATTCTGTGGTGTGTGGGAGATGATGTATTTATATAGTCGAAAAAAAAAAAAGAGGCAAAGTAACTGTGATTTTCATTTTCATTAGATAATTTATGACAAAAGCACAAAGACATACCAAATAATCAAAGGAGAACCTCAGGGTATACAATGTTCTTGCATGAGTTGCTTGATTGTATTTGGGGGGAGCTCGCGGCATCCACAGAATGCCAGACGAGTCGAGTGGATACCATTATCATCAACCACAGTGAACAGGTGTTCTCCATTAGGATTAGGGCAGGGATCACCATTGTGGCCGAGGTGTATGACATGGTCGAGTTTTGAGATATCATGCCGAATGAAGAATCCCTGCGCTGTGTCCCAGACCTCAGCCCAATGAAACGGATTTCGGAGGTGCGCTTCAACAAAACATACTCGGCATGATAGTTTATAGCCCGTACAGTCGTAGCACTGGGTGCTTGCAACCATGCCTTTTCGTCCACAGGGGCATGGGCAGCCCACCATTTCGTCGGCCTCACATTCAAGCAAAAGGTGACCTAGTTCCTCGAAATGTTTCGCAAAATCATCAAGGAGCTGTGCATTCTGAACCAGGAATATAAATATCCGACCCAAATTTGCCCACCCGAACACACCTGGGTCCGGGTTTTCTCTTCGGTAGGAGAAGGAGGAATCTCTTGTTTAGGGATGGGCACGGGTCCGGGTCAGGGTATGAAACAGTCAACCCGGACCCGAACCCGGAAAACCCGGACCCAAACCCGCGGGTCTACGGGTTGTCCACGGGTCGTCGGAATTGATCGGATCATGCCTGCCGAAGCTTGCCGGCACAGTTTAACACCTTCAAAACTGAAATATGCTCACTAATTGAGGTTTTTAAATGCATCAGGTGCTTAACAAAACTTTGGAGTACCTCTCATAGCTGTGAGCCATGTCAAACTGCCTTGAAATGACCTAAATTGCACAATAAATTCAATGTTCGCAGACCCGTGGTGTACCCGAAGGGTTTCGGGTCTACTAAAATTGGAACCCGTACCCGTCCCCGGGCCGACCCGACCCGGAAACCCGGCGGGTTGACCCGTACCCGTGCTCAACACTACTCTTGTTCCGGGATGGTATAGACAGATGGACCTTGAGTTTGAGGTACCGTCATACACCTCCCAAGCACTGATGTACTCCTTGCCACTCCCAAGTCACTGGTATTCGTATACTGCACGCGCTTCACCGTGGGGTCAGCAAAGGTAACATGGTTGGTGTCTGCAAAAGGGTTTTCCCACAAGTTCGCACTTAATCTTCTCCTGACTCTTCGGACTTTGCACTCACTTACTTTCCGCGATGGGCAAAGGTCAATTCACAGCAGCTCAGGTGGAACACCTTAATTCCTACCTTCTGGACTACATTGCAAAGTTGGACGCTGGGGTACGAGGAATCGAACTCACTCGATGTAAGCAGGACACAGCAAACACCCCTCTTGCTTCAGCAGAATTTGAAGAGTTGGATCTGTCCAAGAACTCTCGGTCCAAATGGTTTAAGGTGCGCATTCCGAACACTCAACCTCAACAAGTTCCTCTTCACCCAATGCAACACAGATGATCGTTCGCAAATATACCAACTACCTGCATCACATATACAAGAAAGCCCATCCTGAAATCCTATCCACCTCAGAGATCATCAAGGCGAATCCATTGCTCAAATTCAGCTCGACTCTCAGTGGACGTCAGTTATTTGTGCGAGAGATGCACCCAGCGATACTTGCAGCTGCAAAGCAGCAAGTTGCCGATACGGGCACCACCGAGGCCGGTGCATATCAAACCACCTTGAAAAAAATGTGGGATGCTCTGAGCAAGGACGACAAGTTGGATTGGGAGGAAAAAGCGGAGGAAGAGCTTGGGGATGTAGCCTTGTACGTTTGAACCTTGATCACTGATCCACTGCTGACAATTCACAGAAACCAGGAAGAGTTCAGAACAAATATTCACCAGGCTTTAAGCGGCCTATGTCAAGGTGGTATCGTGGGCGATGCAGAGATGATGCTCTTCTATGGCTTCCGGGATCCTGAGACCGGTGACCTTCTGGCTGGCACGCAAGTATTTCGCTCTCGCCAGATGTATTACAACTGACCAGACGTAAATCAATTTATAGGGTCATTGGCTTTTTTGCGACCTTCAAAATAATTTAGCGCCAAATTATCCAATTTTAGGCTACACTGGTGTGCGTTTGGGGTATATTATAGGCAGTTTTTGTTGTATTTTTCAACCATTACTTTCCATTTCCGGTGACCAAAATGGGTAAAACAGCATATATTTTGCTAAAAAATACGGTAGACGAAGTGTACGAATGTGTCGATGCGCTCAGTGAGCGCATCGAAACAGCAAGAAATGCTGGGCATCAATTCAGACCAGGCGGGTGCGTCTTATCGAATATGGAGTCGAGGGTAATTGAGAATGCACTAATGCAACAGTCAATAGGCCAATATGTAAATTAGCACGAATACCACACCTGTCAATTGGTCATGAACCCGTTGAAATCAAACCCTTCGAGGTCGCCTTCTCTCTGAGTCAAGATCTCGACGTGTCCTTCTGGAATCACACCATAGAACCATGACAACTGCTCGCGAGAGTATGCCTTTGTTTTCTCGGCCTTGAGCTCAGTGCGTTTCAGTTCTTCTCGCAGCTCTTGTGAGATGTGATTTGGTATGCGGTCCAGCCTGAATGGGCGAAGAATACAGAGGCCTTGGCCGCCTTGCAGCGATCTCACCTGCAAGAGCATGACATATGCACTCTGGATTGTCGTGCAGCTGGCCAGATCGATGCAGCACACGTCTAATGAGCGGCCCTGGGCATTGTGCGACGTGAATGCGAATGCAGGGATGAAGGGAAGCTGGGAGCGGGTCGCACTATAAGTCTTTTTGGAATTTGGAAGTGGATTGTTTTGGTGACGGTCTTCAGTGTGACTCGGTGGGGAAATGGTGCATCCGGATTGCTGTTGTTGTATGCTCTGACATCGATGTCAGCTGATATGGCATAGCGGCAGCCCTCGATCTCCTCGTATATAATTGATACGAGTGTTCCAGGGCTGCTGTTGGAAATTCCCAGCTCCGTTGCAAGGTTTTCGGTGCAGAACACTGCGATCCCAGGCACGTAAGGTACCTAATGTATACGGGTGAGCGATTCAGTTATAGAATTGAACCTGCACTACCTTGCCGCCAAGGTCGTAGGCTTCTTTTACAGGCAGTGACCAGGGCGCCTCGGCGGCGAGGCCAGTGAGCTGCCGCTGCTTTCGCCCCCATCCCCTCGTGTCCTTCGAGTGGTAAACATGGCATTCTTGGCCTGTAGCCGAAGCGAAGGCCTCAGCCATGTATTTATTATGGTGATCTCGTGCAGCGTTCATATATACTATCAACGGACATGCACGTTCTGGATCGTCAATCCATCTTCTGAATAAATCCCCAGTAGCTTAGATTAATCAACAAGCCCATAGACCGGAATCAGGTTTTCGGTTCGTTGCTGTACTCCGTTGTGGATAGATTCGAGCGGCGAGGGACGCGAGTACAGATACAGAATCAAAGCTGTCCGACCATATGAGTAGATTTGGTAACGTTGCGGTGTGGTGGACAGCACAAAGGATTGCGACGAGCTCCAGGAAGAAAATGTCGATTTTAACAGGGAGCACGTTAAGCATCCAATTGAGGAGGCCGCCGAGCTTCTGCCAATCCCGTAACGGACGCTGACGACCCGGGGCTGTAAGGAAGGTGGTGACTTTTGCAATGATATCAGTGACAGATTCAGGGGAGAGTGAAATACTCCCGAGAGCGGCGTCGACCCAGAAGCCAATTATTTTCAGGGTGACACCGTGCTCCTGTTTTCTGTCCTCGAAGGGGCATCCAACAAATTCTCATAATATGAGGAGAAGGACCTGGCAGCGTGGCCGAAGCAGGCCGTGGTAAAAGACGAGATTGTCGAGGAAATCCCACCCGAAGAAATCATCCATGTAGACGAATAAGCTGGGTATGTTCTGCTGATTATTTGCGCCGGGGTTGGCAAACTGGATGCTGACGCGGTTGTTCACGTGGCAGCTCTGCGTCTGCCAGAGGTTGTTGCCGTAGTAGGTCTGGCACGGCAACGCCGTCGGCTACTGCAGCGGCTCCTCATCCTGCGCAGACAAGTTCTGTGCGCGCTGCACCCGGCCCGATCCCTCCCCATCCAGCGGCCCCATTCTTCGGGCCTTACGATACTCATCAAGCAACACCTCTTGGCAACCCATTAAGCACCTCTGCACATACGGGAAGACCGGCATTTTGGTCTGGTATCTGGCACGCAGCAGGCCCCAGTCACGAGAATGTGCAACCATCACAATATACAGCTTCCTCTTTTACTGTTACTGAACTTACCATTGATATTACTGGCAGCAAATCGGTCACGCATTTCGCCGGCAGAGTTCGACCAGCTTGCCGAGCAGCTACAATTCATTGATGAGAATGACGAGTACGCGGATATTGCCTCTGGGATAAGGTGATCAATGACAGTCTTGTGGATGCAATTCTGGAGGCTTCTGGCACCAACCCAACAACCGAGCAGGTGGACAATAATTCCTCGGAGGTGGTAAACGACTCAGTCCGGGAAGGACAGAGGGCCCGGCACCCGGGGTCTAGTATTCACATAAGGTTGTTAAACTAAGGAATAATGGTGGGTTACGTATGGAAGTACATCAAAGACTTCTTCGTGAGTATGTCTGTGCGCCGAGGAGAAAATTTCGCTTAATTGAGAAGCCAGACGCCTCCGACAAATAGACCACAACATATATCACATGTACAATCGGCAGTGAAATCATTTAAATACAAGTCTCGCGAGTGTCCGAGCCAGAAAATAAAAAAAAGAGCGATATTTAGGTCATTTCTGGCGGAAAACCCGGCGGTTCAAAACTTTTTTTTCCGACCTGACGGTCGGACTAACATACCGGCCCTAGGTCTCCGGTTTGAATGCCGGTGCACCCTTGAGTTGGCTTGGCTTTCAGCTTTCAAGACCCAATAAGCCTGCATAGGAATGAAACCAGACTGGGTTTTGTGTATGAAACACTGACAGTTGAAGCTCACTAATATTAGCTCTGGTGCATGTCATACTTAGGCTCGTGTCCAACCGTTAGGTGCAGAATGACGAGCGAGCAAAGTATTACTTACCATAACGGCTGGAAGCACTTAGGCGTAGATTGACAGATGGACTTTTAAAACTCCGCATATACCATATTAAGAGTTACCGCCGACGGTCCGTAGCCCGATCAGCGGCAGTGCTATTTTTTGCTTGTCGCGCCGCGCCGCGAATCTGGGCCTCATTGACGGTGGAGAGCTCACCGGGCACCCAACTTACCCGTGCACCACCCATTCTACTTTTCTAAACCCTATTCTCATTATAATTCCCTCCTTTTTGGCCTCCCTATTCTTATTACTCAAGCCTTATATTCGACGCGTCGCGACGCGTGTAATCCGCATCCGAGATGGCTGGGAAGCGCAAGCCGGGGGACGAGAATGCCGGACAGTTCATCAACACGTCTGGACCCCCGCAGAAGAGGACCCGACGCGTTGCCCAGCCCGTAACGGCTGCATCACAGATGGAAGCACGGAGACAGTGGGAAAGCGGGCAGCAGGAGGAAGCGGAGGCGAGGGCGGAGTTTCTGGCTGAACGGGCACGGGAGGAGGAGGCGGAGAGACGGGCTACCTCAGCTGCACGGATCAGACATGTTCTTGACGCGGTGAAGACAGCCGGCTACAAGACACTGCACGAGTTTCTTACGGACTTGATCACGACCAAGGACCAGCACCAATCATCGCAGGTTTCCCAGATGTTGATTAACCATGGCCAGGAGCTTCTGGATATCATCCGGTCGCGCCAGCCGGTCCTCGTTTCGCAGTGGGTTACCAGGGTTGCAGGGGAAATTTTTAAAGAAGAGGGGGCAAAGCTGGCGCAATATCTTCGACCGTCGCAGGGGCAAGGGATCAGCACGACCCTCGCAAACTTCTCGTTGGAGCGTATCCTCGCAAACGCCGAGGCTATTGCTCCTACTCTGTGCTTCCTTCTTCGTTCGATGACCAGAGAGGAGACTGGGGATAACGGGCCGGCAAAGGAAAAGCGGCGCAACGTCGATTTGGTACGTGCTGATTCCGTGGAAACTTATTGTGCCTTGAATAAATTCCCAGGTTGTTACTACCATTATTTGCATGCTTGCGCAGGCACGAAACGAGAAGTCCTCCGAGTACCAGACGACTATGTCGTTCTATCTGCTAGCATGTGGGGCGACACGCTCGCAGTTTGAGGTTCTCAACCACGCTGGGATCTGCCTGTCGTATCGAAGCACATTGCGCAAAGTCAAGGACCTGGGGCAGGAACGATTAGCAGCAGTTCAAAAGATTGCACGGGAGCGTATGTTCATGCTTATCTGGGACAACCTCAACTTCGCGTTCCGAGTAGCGCAGCAACGCCTAGGTTCCAACGACCACTTCGATAATGGAACCACTGTGACCCTCGTCGTTCTTTGGGGAGTTGTTGCCGGGGATCTGCCACTCGATATCCTGCCGCCTCGTAAAACACGCTTGCCCGTGTTAGAATTCACAGCCGACGATCTCTTGCCTTCGTTGAAGGAGGTTCAGCAGCTCGAGGCGCTGCATCGTTGGCATATCGAGGACATTTTACTTGACGCGTACCCAGCTCTACGGACCCGTTTCTCGGACTCGCTTTCCGAACCTCCGAGCGTACTCTTGATTCCTGTCCACATCACGGAGCATTGTACGCTCCCGGCAATGGAGATTGACGAGTCGAGCTTGGACGGCACAATTGATGTCTTCGCGACGATATTCAAGAGCACGTTGAAGCTCACCGCGGAGGATATCCAGCGCCACGGTGTTGTCATTTGCGCGGGAGACCAATTGAGCGCGTCCTTATTCGACAAGGTGCTACATTAATCTCGGTTACCTGTTGTCTTAAGGACTCACCCATTTCAAAAGGTTGCTGCTTCGCGTCGCGACGACGTAGACCTTCTCGATAATCTTGGCCGGTATGGGAAAGAGCAGCTGGGAATATTCCACGAAAAGGTCGCAGGTACGCGGATGACCATAAACGAGCACTGGGGAACTCCGAACAGCAGAGCTTTGTGGTCTCTCTGGAGGATGAACAGTCTACTCGGCCGTAAGGCGATCACCGCAGGCTGGAAATCCAAAACACTGCCCCCTTTTCGCCCGGCGTACGAGCTGATGATTGATCTCGTGCTCCCTGCCACCATTCTTGACGGCTTTCGTCTCTTCTGTCCATGCGATACTCTTGAGGACTGGGTCGATTCGTTGTTGGACTGGCAGTCGGTGCGAGACGTGGCAGCGAAGGTGCATCAGCAGCTATGCTCGGCGCGGCGAGTGTCAAAACTTCGACGACAGCCTGCCACGAAACGTGATCCCATCCTGGAAAACATCAGCCTGTTCAACCGCGATGCTCTCACACTGCTGGCGCTCCGAGTTGCTGTCAAGCGCGGGGACGTTGGTGGCGTGTTATGTATCAGCGCTCATTGGATGGTTATGTTCCGCGGCACCGGACACATGCCCAAATATGCCGATGCGGTTTTCCGCATCTTGACAGAACTGAAGTCGATGCACCCCAAGCTGCGGTATGGCCGTCGTTCCCTTCCCATTTTATTATCTAATTCCATTCTAGCGAGGCGTACCTCATGAACTGGCTCGCAAATCTGAGCGGCAAGCTTCTGCGATTCAAAGAGATGGATCTTTTACAAGAACATCAGAACTTCTGGTTGAAGGTACGTACACTCCGAATTTACGGCTATCTGAAACTGGATTCTGATACTGGTTGCAGGTCATTTATAACGCGAAAGGATCCAACCGAAGCTGGGAATGGCTCGGGATGATCTCTGTCTCAATATTCGCACTCCGAGATGTGATTCGGCGGGTGCAGTTGGACTACAAAATCCCCCACAACGGCGAGACACACACTAACCCGTCGAAGACCGAGGATGTTCGCGCTGTCCGCGACTACCTTGAGCTGCACAAGCTGCAGTCATTCTGTCCCAAACGTGTAGATAATGATTTGGTGCTCCCGGTGCGCGATCTCATGGAGGTTGGAGCAGCATACGCAAACACTGCGCGGGCCTTCAAAACCTTTCGTCCAGACACCCGTAGGGCCGTGAATCTTGGAACCGCAAATGGTTTGTCCAACCCCGTTGAAGATGAAGAAGACGACGAGATTGCGAACCACGACAACTACGGCCAAGACCTTGATCTTGACCTTGGTGACCTGGCCTTAGACGAGGAAGAATTCCCCGCCGGAATTGAGGTGTCTGATTTTGTGGCGATGGCTACCGAGGCAATCATGGCAATGGAAGAATTAGAATTGTAGATAGTAAGCAATAATTAATCTAATCTTGGTTCTCTAACCTCGAGCAACTCCCCGATGTCCACCCCGAGTTCTTATTCCTGACCCTCTTCCGCGACCCCTAGCTGCTGGTTCTTCGTAATCATCATCGTCGTGGGGTTCTCGGCGAGCAGTACTTCGTGTTCTGCGAGTTGTACCGGCATAGAACGACGCTGGGGCGATTTCAGATCCTACAGGAGGTAAGTTCGCAATTTGTTCGCGCTCTGCCTCCACAGTTGCATCGTGACCCTCGTAAATCTTTTGAAGCTCCCGAAACAGGGCCTCTCCGTAAGCCGAAAGGTCAGAGGTTGAACCCTGGAATCCGAACGCCCACCGGGTGTAACGTCGCAAGTCTGGTGCCGCCTCGACACGTTCCCTGACTAGCTGTTCAATTACGTCGTCGCCGAGAACCGTTCCGGGCGAGATGATGGTTGTTCCGGGATAGATTGCTTCCAGCAGATAATTCTCCCGCCAATCCATGAGACCCGCTCGAATGGAATTGGCAAGCTCTCCGTTCATCTCCTTCTTACGCCCCCGCTTGAGGCCAGGTATTTTGTCCAGTTTGATTAACTCGATTTCAAAGAGGTGCGGTTCACAGTTATCGCAACACCGTGTCCCGAGGAGCCGCTGGTACGTGGTGTTTTCCGGGAATTTTAATTGTTCTGCACCTAATTCAGCAATCGCTATTACAGAGAAAATAGATCACCTACCTTTGGAGTCATTCTCGAAGAACAGATCCCAGACCTTTCGCCGACATTTTGTCGTACAGACAAACCGTGATAGAAAGTCGGCTTCACGGCTGTTGCACTCTTTTGAGAGTTTCTTGCGGCGTTTGTGCTTGACCTGGGCCGTCTCCCCGTCATCATCATCGCTATCTGCCCCTGCACGGACACCCCCTTCGCCAACGAGGACCTCCTCGCGCCCATATGTCAGCTCAATTCCCTCCTCCAACAAGTCAGCAGCTACGTCCAAACCCCTGTTTTCGGACTCTGCGTGCTGCGCGGCCTCGCCGACGGCCACCTCGATCTCCTCTTCCGAAACCCGATTCTTCATGACGCTGGCAGGAACAATTAAAATTGCTTCACCCAGCTTGGAGAAGTCGCGTGTTGCGCGACCTGCGCGCTGAACAAGAGCACAGAAAGACGGGGGAAGGCCCCATAGAATGACTCGCTCGATGTTCCTCATGTCGCACCCCTCATTTGCGTCAGCTGAGTCGTTGCACAACAGTTAAATTCACGCACCATTCCCACAGCATCAGTGCAGAATAGAATTCGAATTTCTCCCTTACGGAGACGCTCCTCTAGATGCCGTTTCTGAGCTTGTCCGATTTTTGCGTGGTAGAAGGCGATGCAATCCTCGGGGATGTTCTCATCTCGAGCCCATCTTCGAAGCGAGTCGCAGGCATCTTCGCATGTCAGACGCTGGTTGCAATACACTAGCGTGACCGAAATGTCAGCTGGTTTCGATGCCGTGGAGTCGATGAGAAATCGCAAGTCTGCCTTGGATTCTTCCGGGTGTTTCATGGCTCGACATGAGAGGGCAACATTTGGGCGCGCATTGGTAAGTGCGATGTAAGTTGCACTTTGAGACAGTCCCAGCTTGCTCCGTACATCATCCAGAATGTGAGGAGGCAGTGTCGCGGAGGCAACCACAAAGGGCACGTTCGAAGGTATGCGCCCGCGGAGAAGGCCAAGATCTGCGTAGTCGGGACGAAAACTTCCTCCCCAGAGGCTGATACAATGTGCTTCATCGATACACACACAGCGTAGCCTGCTTGTGAAAGCAGGCTTCGATAGGGTGGATTTCCGAAATGCGAGAGATGTAGTGATCTCGGGGGAGACAATGACCTGGCGAAACTTCCCCGACACAATGTCCTGTGAGGGATCAGAGATGCGAGCAACAAATTTAATAAGGAAGAGTTTCGTACTGCGTACACCTGTTCCGCCCCAACCTGTGCCAGAGTCTCACCACAAACAGCAACCGTCGGGATCTTTGACGATTGAGCCTGCGATATTTTATCAGATGGAATCGGGCTAGTTCTTGAGAGCGTCATACCTGGTCTATCATTAAAGCACTGAGTGGCGACACAATCATCGCAATATCCGTTGCCTCCAGAAGCAAGGGCAGTGTGAAGCATAGGATTTTTCCGCAGCCTGTACCAACATCGATAATGACATCTTCGCCTTTCAACACTGCAGCAGCAACCTCTAGCTGGAAACGAAACGGTTTTGCGCGGAGGATTTCTTCGGCGCGTGCAACAAGGAGATCAATGTTGATCTCCTCTAGTTTGTATTTTCGAACAGGTTTATGTATGCGAGGAGGTCCAGATTGTGTTGCAGAGGGTTTCTGCACCTTGGATTGCGCAGGCATAGCAGGGAGACGGAGCAAGTGCGATAATCGCGATACAAGATAGGGGTGATGGCGCTGATCGGGCTACGGACCGTCGGCGGTAAGTCTTAATATGGTATAGTCGGAGTTTCAAATTGCCATCTATCAAACTACGGCTAAGTGCCACCAGCCGTTATTGTACACAATACTTTGCTTGCTCGTCATTGTGCACGTACGATAACGGGTGGACACGAGCCTATGTCATACTATACATATGGGCCTTCATTCCATCTGCTGTGGGGTCAAAGATACCTTCCTCCTGGAATTGATTGAGTTGTTATGGAGAGTTGATAAACCACTGGAGAGCGAGTCGAGAAAGTCGTTGAGCACGACACGACAACCGTGAGATACATGCAAGCCGTCTCGGCAAGGCATCAAAGCCGAAGATGATTGGCCGTGACCGACCGGATAGAACCGATTCTAAATTTGGGTGAAGTAACGAAGTTCAACATTGGTATTCACTCCCTATTGTGCACCCAAATTGTCCACTTGGACGACCATTTTCTGGCGGGCCGAAGCCAAGGCCTAAGCCCTTGGCTTTGGCTTCATACATCCCAAGCCAAAGCCAAAGCCCCCGCGAAGCCAACGGTTTGGCTTGGCTTGGCTTGTGAAGCCAAGGGCTTGGCTTCGTGGCTTGTTGGCTTGAAGCCAAGCCAAGCACATCACTACGGCCCATAGGGAGGTCGGCAGGCCAACCAAGGAGTTTGACCTTCTTGAGCTCGTGAATGTCCAGCGTAACTCATATCAGTGGATGAACTAAACTCCGCGCTGAGATTGTGGCAGCCTCGTAGATGAGAAAAAATCTTGCATCCATTTGGATTCACCGTCGCACAACTTCCGTTCGATATATGATAAATCAGAGATTGACGACATTGCTTAACACTCAAACCTTTCGTCGACAGTCCGTGAAATTGCAGCCAATTGTATAGGGTATATGCATCACACTTCAAGATGTTTATGAGGGGATCTAATGAAAGAAACACTTCGTCTATATTGGCAGAACATAACAACGGACCCGATACAGGATGTGAGGACAATGAACTGGATGCGATGCTCGATAATGGATTAACAGTAATTGCCGCCCACGTATGGGCGGGTGTAGCCGATCCTGTAGGGACTACACGTACCGATGAAGCCGGTCCCGTAGGGACTGCATCAGCACGTTTGAAAGGGTATCGGGGGGACGAGGCTACATCAAGGTGAGTAGATGCGATGGTCCAAAGGGGGCGAGCGGCTCACGATGGAAAGGGATGTCAATTGATTGAACATCGGCCGCAGATGTGGGTGCCGACGAGGACGAGGGTTCGGGCGATGCTGAGAGATGAAAGCACATCAGTGGGGATGGAAATGAGGAACAACAGTTACGTACCCGGAGGCCTATTGGCCGATACAAGACCACGTACGACGTCGGGATTATGAGGGCGACCTAGACTGATGAGCCATTCGCGAACGCTAGCCATCCAATCCAACACCAGAGAGATATCAGCTTCTGTATTCCGGCGAACAGAGCATTCCAAAACATCAGTAAAAGACCCCAGTGGATCGCCGTTGATGGTCAGTGCAAGCAAATTATTGCGGCGACGTGAAGCGACGCGATCGACGAACGCCGACGAGATGACCGTCACAGGATCTCCAGAAAAAGCCACAAGATTTGTGTAAACACCAGCAACCAGGATTGAGGCCGGCATGGGAGGTGAGCGATGTGAGGAGACAGGTGTCGCATCTTCTCATGCTCCTTGTAATACATGATCCACATGACAGATCCACTCCCCTGCCTATATACGCGCCCATGCGGAAGTGTTTCTTGATAACGCGTGGATCAACATTTCTGAGCTGAGGGACTTTTTACTTGAACGGAACACCGGCGACTTCCCCGGTTCGACTTCTCTCGCACGTCCCCTACCTCTTCTCGCCCAAGTCAAACGTGAAATCACAGATGTACGCCTTTCTGCTTCGGCAACACCTCTGATTAACAAGGTTGAACCCACCATCAACTCGGATCCCATTCCTATCCGAACGCGCATTTTACGAGAGGATAATCACGACATTTTAGAGATCCTCTCGGACTCGGAGCCTGAAAATGGCGGCCTCGATTCGGATGAGGAAGTCTCGGAGGCTCTGATCTGGGCAGCATCTCGCTCATCAAGTATTTTGCCACCGAACATCAGTACTGCCATTGGTGCGTGCCTCTTGCTGATTTAGTTCCATGATGCTGACGTATCTTACTGCTAGATCTGTGCTCCGATGACGACGAGCCTGATCTGGAGGAGTCCGATACTGTCTGGCAGGACGAGGGTATCTCATCTCATGTCCTCATTGGTGACTACCGTGTCACCGCGAAGGTCAAGGTTGGGCGACTGGAGTATGTGTCTGGCCTTCCATTGATCTATCCCATCCATCGTGTTCCGACCGCCTTGATCGTCAACCTGGAGGACCCAAAATATAACATTTATGACAAGGATGGTGTGCTACATACCGTCGATTTTCTCATCAAGAACAAGGTACGATTTTTTGACCATACTTCACATGATTTAGGTGTGCTAACGAGTCCAGGATAACGACTCGTGGAAGAGCAGCAGTGGAACTGCCGACACGGATGTCCAAGTGATGTTTGAGCCTGGCCAGCCTCCGATTCGGTGCCGCCGTTCGCGAATGTCCTGTAAAGGGTGTTTCGCGTGCGAGCGGGTTGATCCCGTGCTGATACAAGTCGAGCGCTACGAACTTGATCCGGCGTCTCGTGATGCTGTCTTTGCTGCTCAGCGAGAAACTCGCCGGAGAGAGGGTACTACCGCTGAGGACACCGCTGCGACGTACGATCTTTACTTCCTGTTCAATCTTTTGCTTAGATTGTTTTGACAGGTTCATAGATGTCGTTAAAAAGAAGAAGTGCGATGCCATCGATACCCAGGGTAACAAGTGCAAAGGGGTACCGATGCTTAAAGCTAAAGCGCAGGTTCCTACTTTCCTTGGCCCTCCAACGACTCGTTTACTCAGACTTCAGCAGGGAATGTCTCGTGGGCACCAGTATTGGATTGCCTGCAGTGGATGGACGAAGAACTTTAAGGAAAATCACCGTACCCATTCAATCCCCGACTGTGTAGAGGAGAAACTGGTTGTGAAGCTGTTGGCGGACGAAGCGATTAACGACAATGGCGATAAGGATACTCCTCCTTGTAGCTGCATTGTCCATCCAAAGACGGGACTTAAACTCAAGTATTGCCGTATGCTTTTTTTTTCTTTCGAATGCTACTCTTGTCCTTATTCGGCTACAGCTCATGCCCACATCGTCAACGGACACTCCAAAGCCCATAGTCGAATCCAGCGACATCCTTGTCCTGCCTCGCGCACTATATATATTCCTGATGATACGTCCATTCGCAAAGCGCTCATCATTCATAAAGACCACACGCCACAGTCTGTACATATGTAGTTTTTTTTCCCCTATGAAATCCTTTTTTTTGCACTGATTTATTCAATTTTTTTTCTCCGACCCGAGATTTGGAACGTTACGTCACGCTTTGTCACGGCTTACATAAAGGTGCTGGCCACGCTCGCCTAGAGCTGCAGAAGGAAAAGACTGCAGAAGCACAGGCCCGGTGCCAAAACACCCGCCGCCGCGAAAAAGAGCACAGACATCGAATGCAGTACTGCAGAGTCGATTAGCCAGTTCCGAAACATTCAAGGCTGAGCTTCTAGCAACTCAGCTTTCCTTGACCGATTCCTGCAGCCGGAACAATGTTCTTACTGCCCGAAATTCCACACTTGCAAACCGGGCAAAAGCTCTTGCTATGCGCATTCGGAGGGCTCCCACACAACAAGTGAGGGCTGCGGAGAAGGTGAAGGCTGCATCCAACGTCTTCAAGCTGCAGGAGAAGGGGATTATCTCAGAGAAATCTTGAGAGCTTGTCACGGACCTTGTTGCCTTGCATAATGTGCCTGTCTCACATGTCCTCGGTGTAATCAAGTCCGTGGCTCGAACTGTCGGAGTAACTCTAGAAGGCAATATTAGCGAGAGAAGTGTCGGACGAGTGGTACTTGAGGGTGGTATTATCTCCCAGGCACAAGTTATACACGAAGTGCAGCATGCAGCAGGTGCGAATCATTTATTCAATGTTTAATAAACCATCCAAAATTCACGTACCCTCTCGCAGATGTGAGAATTAGCGGTGATGGAACGACTCTTTATAACCTTCAGAAGGAGTCCAAGTTCCTGAATTATACGACGACATTATATGGCGATGCCGACATACCTGTGACCCACGTCAATCGGTTTATTGGGATCACCAATGCAGTAAACCATACCGCAGATACTCAGGTCCTGGGCTGGAAGGAGGTCAACCACGAGATGCATGAGATATACAATGCCACCGTGGGTATTGACAACCCGATTGACCCAGATACACTGCCTGCAAAGATCACTGGTATGAATTCGGATCATGTGTCAGACCAGAAAAAGGTGGCTCGTGGAATCGGCGGTGCTGGGGGCTGGAAAGAGGAGTGCGACAGAAAACTCCGTGGAGAGAAAGAGCTTCATTCTTGGAGTCGGGAGGATTTACTGCCTTTTATCATGCAGGCCGCGGCAAAGAAAGTTGCAGATGCAGGCGGGATAGATGCCTTCAATGCTCTTCCGCTGGCAGAACAGGACACTCTGAACAAGGCAATGTTCGTTGATGTTT
This sequence comes from Mycena sp. CBHHK59/15, assembly GCA_029204085.1. Taxonomy (NCBI): domain Eukaryota; kingdom Fungi; phylum Basidiomycota; class Agaricomycetes; order Agaricales; family Mycenaceae; genus Mycena; species Mycena sp. CBHHK59/15. The sequence continues at coordinate 47,138 of JARGXW010000771.1, forward strand.
GCGTGCAGGTGGGGAAGGACGTCTTCGATGCGATGACGCCCGAAGAGCAGTGTGAGACGGACCTGTCCATCTGGGCTGGTTGCTGCATGCACAAGGAGTTAAATGCTGTCAAGAGAGGTAATACAGCGATGATAGCATCTTACGTTGGACATAAGGCGCCGATCCAGCTGATGAACAAGGATAACAAGGTGGCGGCCGCTGCTGGCTCATCGGAGGCCAAGAAACGAGCAGAGGCTGTCTCGGAGGGTGGTGGAGTGAAGCTGACCTCTCTTGCAGGCATGCTCTTCCACCACAAAGATAAAAAAAAGGGCGAGGGAGCCTTGTTCCATATCTGGTTTGAGAATGTGCTCGGTTATGACATAACCTTTCCCGATACAAGCAATACACGGTACCAATCTCATTGCGAAGCCGCTGGGATGCTCCTCCTCCATCGGACCCTCTTCCTCCGCTATCTTGAGCACATGCGGGATCGTAAAGCCAGCCGCCACTTCACCAATCTCGAACAGAATATTTACGACGGCCTGCAGCAGTGTTGGACTTAAGGGTTAAGCCTTAAGTTAAGCTAAGGGTTAATAAGCCCTTAATATTAACCCTTAACAATACTCAGGGCTGTTCTTAAGCCTTAACTAGGCCTTAATAATGGCATTCTTGTCCATTACCACTGCAAATCTACTGCTGTGGCACAGACATTATTACTTCAGTTCAGGACAGCTGAGAAAAAGGAGGACTGATTTGAACCTCAAGGTGATTTCAACTCAGATCACATTGACTTCTGAGTTCAGTAAATGACTGCCTTTCCATTGGGTTAAAAGAAGCAGATTGCGGTGGCAGGGCATTGATGAGGCATTGTAAAGGATATGGGAGTCATTGGTACAATAAATACACAAGAAGGCGCTATATTCTGTGCTTATTCTACACCGAAAAAAATTACAAGGAACACAGCCACCCTTAAGTTAAGCCCTTAATATGCCCTTAATATTAAGGGCAAATTAAGGCCTAAGGCCTTAACAAGAATTTTTACCCTTATTAACCCCTTAAGTTCCAACACTGGCCTGCAGGACCCATAGACGCAGACAGAACTGCTTGTTCTGGCTGCGTATGGCCAATCGCTCAGCCGAAAGTATCTGAAACAGGTGCGTGGACCTGAACACAAAGAAACAAACTTGTTAGCCCTCGGACCACTGCATGAACGTGTCAGGACATACTGTCGGGCCGTAGTTGCGGATCCGGACATAATCCTTTCCCCGACCGCATCACTTGAAACCATCTCCATGGATGGGGAGCCTTGGGACAATCCTGAATTATTCTACAAAATTCAGTCAATACAGGCTGACCTTCCCCGAGTTCGCGAGTGTCTCGTCATTTTTTTCCGTGGAGCACTGGAAACCTGGGAACGCTTCACAGAAGACTATGCTGAGGGGGGCATTATAGTGAATCTATCGGCAGAAGAGCGCCTGCGAGCATGGATGTCAACGACGAATGATGCCAACGAAGGTGCACTAGGAGAGCTTCGTACTGGATCCCGTCGAGCCCCGAATATGTCGTTACATCAGCACAATGCGCGCAAGATGTATAAGAGAAATGACACTCAAGCTTATCGATGTCTTCTTCTGCCGAAGTCCTTCCGCATCATTCGGGCGAAGGCCAGGATGGTTGACAGCAGTGGTCTGACAAAGAAGCACAGACAGGCCCAGAATGAAGCCGACGAAGCCGCCGTCAAAGAGAAGCACGAGAGAGATGCTGAGAAGGCTGAGAAGGAAAGGGCCGCTAACAAAATTCTGGACGGGGTAACTCCATGGCTTACGGAGGCGTGCACTCAGTACGATCCAGAGACCCAAAAAGAGCCGACGAATAAGGCCTTCGACCAACAATTGGCATGGCATCGTCGCGCAGAGCTACCATTTCTTGCCAAAGGAGTCAAATCCGACATACCAATGGTGTCAAAATTATCGAACAAGACCCAGAAGCGAGCAGCCTTGATCGCAGCTATGGGTCGATACATCGCGAGGCCTGTAGTGCCGGTGATTGAAGCCACACAGGAAGACGATGGGATGGAAGATGATGTCGACAGTGATGTGGACATGGAACTATCACATTAAATTTTATTAAACTTGATATTACTCATCTAATGCATAATGTAAGACATTTGGCTTCCTAGGATACATTGAAATGGTGTGCCAATGTGCTCAACGAACCCGAAACCGCCCAAAACCGTGGCTTGAGTGAGGACAAACAATGACAAACAGCACACGCTGGAACTGACCGCCCACTTAAGGACCCCTGATAATCCCTTTGGATCCCAGATCCCGGTTCGGACAAAATTTCGGCGATTTGGACCTTAAACCTAGGTCCGTTTCGGACAAAAATGGGGGGTCCGACGACGACAGGCTAGGTCCCAGTTCGGACAAAATCTTCGGGCCCTGACCACCTTCACCCGCGGAATTTATGTTACCCTCGTAGTCTACTTGGTGTGGTTACTTGCTTTCCGTATCATGTAATATGTTCTGCTGCTTTTGCGCGTTCGAGCCCAGGCAAACGCAGTTTTTTGCCTTCAATCACCTTCCTTTTTCAGATTTATTTGCATTCAGACAACGTAGCCACATAAATATAAATACATTTTTTCGTCATCTCCTCGCACTCGCCGGGCGCTGAGAGTCAGCATGGGCACCATCGTGGTCGACGACGAAATATAATTTATTGCGGATGACTGGATTAGGAAGGGGAAGGACTATTCGGACGACCTACCTTGGGAAGTGATCCAGGCCAAGAATGCGGTATTCAAGCTTCCCGCGCCCGTCGTGGGGCTCATACCTGCATCACCATCAGTAAAACCACACATTTGGCTTTCTTCAGAGTGAGAGCTGCTGTGGCCTTGGAAAGGTTGTCCTGCCTAGTGTTCTTGCTTTTACTGGCTTTGGTCGTGGTGCAGATGGAGGGGAGAGGAGAGGGCCAAAAATGCGACTTGAACGAGGCTGCAACGAGGCTCGAGTGAGGCGCCGGGATGTCCGGACCGATCATGTGATTGATTACATAATCGTTCCAAATGTTCGGGATTCGTTTTTCGAAACCGCGCCAAATGCGCGGAAAAGGCCATAGGAACACAGTTTCCTAAAAAGGAAAAAAGTGCTTATAACTCTGGAATGGATGTCTTTTTGAAGATTCTGCTCCCTAGGAAACATGGTCAATTAGCACATTTCCTAGCAGCCATAATATTTTTTTGAAAGTTCCTGATATAGTTATAAGAGCGTGACAGAATGGCTTATGTAAGGGTGCTGGGTTCCCACGCTCTCCACCTTAAAGTTGTCGTGCCTCCAGCAGGCGGAAGCGAAACGGACGGACCATATGGGCGAACATGATGGGGGGTTGCAAGAAGAGACGAAGGAGAGACACTTCCTTTTGAACGGAAGTTGTGTGGCTGATCGGCGAGGTCGTAATCTTCGTCCGGTTCCCTGGATCGAAGCGAATTTCTGATCCACAGGTTAGTTGGCAAACCCCGAAAATAAAATAGGAAATAGGACGCACAGACGGGAATTGCCGTCCTGAGAGTGGAAGAATATAAACAGGAGCAATTTAATTTACAGAAGACACATGGGAAAAATGCAGACCTAATTGAGCAAGCTTGGCGCTGAAGGAGGGAACGTGGTTGAGAAAAAAGAGCCAAAATAAGGTGATTGCAAACATGTACATACTGATTCGAGGCATCTGCTTAAGATACGAGTAATAATAATCTTCTGCCGTTTCCGCCGAGAAGACGACAGTGAGAACTCTCTCACGTCGTGGTTTAAAATCATGACACTTTCATCTCTGACGTGTACATAACGACGATGCCCCCCCGCCAGCTCCTCCACCCTCAACTTCTGTGGGCTCAGCGGAGCTCCAAATCTGAGGAGACCAAAGTATGCTCTTCCTACCTTCGATCTCCTGTCGTCCAGCTGATGCGTCTAATTCCCAAGAATATTGTCTACCTCACGGTGAACCTGCCTGACATTCAGGCAGATACTTTGGAGTTCAGGCTTGAGCCCGAAAAAATATTTTTCAAGGCCAAGTCGGGAAGGTTTGTTATTGAACTTCTTCCAAGTGTTCTGCTAAATCCTTTTCTCAGCACCGCAATAAAACATGTCAAAGACTACGCCTTCAACTTGGACTTGTTTGCTGAAATCATTCCAGAGGTGCGTCTCTCCACCTTCACGATTCTAATTTCCGTCACCATGTCTGTCTTAGAAATCGTCGCAAATACTAACCGCACGCTGGCTGTACCTGGTCCTTCACAAGAAGGAGCCGCAGGCCGAATACTGGCCACGCCTGACCAGAAAGAAGGTTAAGAACGAGCAAATCAAGACGGATTTCAGCAAATGCGTAGATTCGGACGAGCAAGGCCCCGACGTGGATGACAACGATGATCTCGAAGCAAGGTGGAACATGCCCCCTGACTGGCGGGCAAAGGAGTCGAAAAGGGGCATGAACACCATGATGGGTGGGATAGACTTTGAGAAGGTTCTTCCGCTACGCCCATAATTCTACATCCTGGCCTTTCCCATCCTGACCTCCCTTCTAGATGATGGCGGAAATTGGCGGCGCTGGAGGGGCTGCTTTATTCAAGGGAGGTGGCCCACCCCCTGCCATCTTGGAACCCAAGTCTACCTTCTGCAAGAGGAAGACCCGTGATTACGACGAAGAGGACTTCGGAACGACCTCCCCGTCCGGTCCTGCGAATGCCGCGGAAGCTGTCAGGGAGCTCGGTGACTTAGGAACTCTTGCGGCTCAGCCCGCTGGGAAGCGGGTTCGTTTTGCGCCTCCTGTGTCGGTGCCTGCTCCTTAGTTGTAAATGCATCTTTCTGTATTTAATTACACAGAAATTGTGGCCGGGATACTGTAATCATATTACTCCTGCATTGACGATGATGAAGCTTTAGTTTTCAAAGTGGATGCAACATTATTATTAGGGTAGATACAATGGCTAGGGACAGGATAATCGGGTGGAGGTTTGGCAGATAACGAATATAATGATTTAGATGTGTGCGCATGATGATGAGATGCGTACACCTCACTTCCACCGAGTGTGAATGCTGGGGATGCTCCCACCAGACGTAGGACACTGCCCACCAGATGTGGGGGAGTAACCACCGGATGTGGGCAGAGCGTGAAAGCACCCACCGGGTGTGGGGGAGTTGGGGGATTCGGTGCCGGCCCTGAGAGAACATTGAGATATGAATAAAGAAACAAGAGACGACACATGACTCACCATTAAAAACCGGGGTTGCCGATGCGGCCGTGGATGCACCTGCTGAAAGGAATATAAACAATATGAAGTGACGGAGAGATGATCAAACACACGTACCAACAGGTTTGGGATATAAGAGATCTCGCAGACTAAAGGCATCCCCTGGGAGTTCGCACCAAGTCGGGGAAGTGTTGTTGGAAGCGTGACTCGAGATTGATGTAATATTCACAGGCAATGTCGTACGTCATCACTTGGTCGATGTCCTCAACCTCGATCCTGAGGATGATATTGAAGCTTTCACCCGGTTTCCATTGTCGCATTTCACGAGTGAGTGCTGCATCAGTGTTAGAAAATCTGTATTGGAAATTTGCTTGTGTCTGCGGGAGTATATTGTATAAACACATTACCTTTCACCGTATTGGAGGTCTATGCAGGATAGGATGAAGACATGGCTGCACTGGCAGTTGACCGTCCCTGTGATCGCCATATTCTTGAATTTCTTCTTGTCCTGCTTATTCACGACCTTGAGATAATTGCACGTGGATTTCTGTGAACATTACAGCTGTTTGCGGAACTTAGGGCGCGGCTGGTTTTTTATTTATTTATTTGCAAGTTTTCGCCAGAACAGCGATTGCGAGCTCAATTCTGAACTTTTTCCCTTGAAAGTAGGACCAATCGATTGGGATTTTCATTGAGGAGGGCACTGCACCCAAGAAATTTTGGGGGGCGTGGGAATTGCCTTTTTCGGCAAATTTCGACGCTTCCACGCAGAACAGCTGTAGTATTGAATATACTGATCCGATTGACCTAAATTTTGGATATGCTATGCTTGGTTGTATGATGGAGGGCATGGAACCCTCAGCCTGTCAATATATATGATGATTCAAATGCAGTCTCCAGTATTTATATGCCGATTGCGGTCCGCCGCGTTCGGTTCGGAGTTCGAACGTGTTCGAACGCGGAAACCAAAATCTTTTGTCCTGCATTGGTGGGAGGGAAATTGCAGCTGAGACAGATTTAAGAGAGCCAAAACGACTGAGGTGAAAGTACATTTGCCATACCTTTTATATGATGACTACATGTAGTCATGAATACATAAAAGGGGGAAGAGACCCGGAGTAATGGCGGCAGACAGCAGGTACAGCAGGTAAATTGTTGCCTGTAGGGATGACGGAGATCAAAATTTAGCCAGCTTAGTAAGGAAACCTTTGTACCGGTTCGGGAGTTCGAACGCGTTCAGACGCGTTCAGCGAATTTTTGGTTGTCCCGAACCGTGAACCGAACTTGAGGTTCAGGTTCGACCATTTCCCGAACCTGAACCTGAACTTCGCGTTCAGTTCAGTCCGGTTCGGGTTCGAACCGATTTCCCGAACCGAACTTTGACAACACTACCACTGGCCGACATTGTGATGCAAGGACAGGCATTTAAAGATGGTATGGTACTCCGTCGGCATCGGACGTTGGCATCGGATTTAGTCTTAACAATCTTAGCTTGTACGGCCGTGGGATCTGTCCTTTCCAAGAAGGACTCCTGGATAGCACATCTGATCGGCGGGAAGACTGCCTGTCAGTACGCATCCGCGGAAGCCAAGGCGGCCCAGCGCATTGCTTCAAAAAAGCGGGCCGAACCCGATACAGCTGGAGGAACAGAACCTCCGCACAAGAAGCAGCAGCAGGACGCCACACCGATTCAGTCGACCTTGACCGGATTCAGGCAGAACGAGATGCCGTACGGGGAGGCTGAGAAAGCTGCCATCGAATCACAAGCCCTCCATGCCATCGTCTCCGGTGGTCTCCCCCTCGGGGCTTTTGAAGACCACGAGATGTGATTGCTCATCGGCATGTTCCGTACCACCGCCCGGCGATTCTGCCCACAGGAAAGGTTGCGGGCGGCTGCTTAAAGCCGCCGCGGCCGATGTTGAGGCCATCACAATCAAGGCGCTGAAGGGTACGACTGCCGGCCTGTCGTACGTCCACTTCAAAGTTATTCTTCGTTGACACTCATCGTCGCTAGGACGGATGGCTGGAAGTGTAAAAAGAAAAATGCGATCAACGCTATCTGCGCCAACGTTGAATTTAAGGCATGTTTGAATCCAATACTGGCATGCCATAAATAGCGTCCCGAACAGACAAAACTTGGAACTGTTCCAATACGACCAGGGCAGTGGCGTGATTGGTCAGGATTTCTGAGATGCGCCCCGTTATTGTTGAGTTCTGAATATTCTGCATGAGCTCCAATTTGGCACTTGGCAGGTCGCTCACCGCATCAGTTGCCGACAGGGCAAAAATCCACGATCCGACGTAACACTCATCCAAAGATTCTGCGACCAGCGACGAACACCGAAACCAGGTTGATTCCGGTGAATACATCCCATAATTTACTGCCTTGGCAGCAACTGTGGACTTGAGAGCATGGTTGCACCGATTCTTTTGACCACGCTGGAGGGGCTCCAGTTTTGTTTCGCCTTCATAAAGCCATTGAAAAGATGCCATAGTAAAAGAATTTTGGAGAGGAACACACCATGTTTCAGTAGTTTCTGTTCAGCCCACCCAAGAAGTCGTTGCAGCACGGGATGGTCCGCCATGAAATGCCGCACACCTGATCCAGCTCTCAGCCATTCGTTGCCGGCATGGCAAAGCCACCATCCGCCCGTGAGGCGGTGTTTCAGGCCCTCCTGGTCGCCGAGTTGCAGTGCAATGTCGCGGCTCGGGGCAAGGTGGTTGGACAGAATAGAGCAGTAGCGGAAAACGGCGTTGAAACCTTCAAAGATTTCGGTTGCAACTCCAACTAGAGGACCAAATCCAACGGCGTCATCATCTATATGTGCCACTAAGTGGAGTTTAATTTTGGTGATCATTTTGGAGGGATCTATCAGAGAGAAAATGTCGAGCACGTTGGCGATGGCAACTTTGAGGTCCCGCTGGTTGAGTTTCAGCGGAAGCGGTACACAGTAGACAGAGTCATGACATACACGATATTCGGCAAGATTCCTTATTTCGGGAACCCACAGGAGCGCGGCTAGCTCTCCGGTCGCTTTCCAAGCCATAAATTGGTGATCAGTAACAAGGCCGCGAACGTTGAGCTATGGTTTTGAATTGACGGCCGATGAGCGAACCAGCATACTGCATGATATAGTTGGCACGAATCGCATGGATGGAAAGCCCGTCTGTGGCTGTGGATTGAAGTCGGAGGGAATATAACCTCTTCTTCTCGGGGGACCATGGTGTATGTGAAATATGCCAGATATACTTAACGACTCCAAGTAGTATGGTGTGTAGAATTTCTACGGGTGTATCCTTCGTTGGATCGAAGCCTGTAGAGTAATTTTAGAGCCGTAGGGGATATGAGAACCATAAAATACCGTCTGTGGTCAGAAATGCGCTATAGATTTGGTCACGATTATCCACCGTCCACTGAATTAATTCAGTCTGAATGTCGTTGTTGGACCGATCTGGTTCGTCAGCCTTCATTTCCTTGAATCGCGAGAGTAAGTGATCAATCCAATGCTGTGTATACATATCCTTGACTCCGGTCTGAGTCTGGGAATCTTTGATGGGTTTGGCGACGCCGGAACAGGCCAGCTTTACTTGTTTTTGCAGTTCGTCCATGAATTTTTCCTTTGTCCGTGGCACTCCGGCCTGTCGAAAGAGTTAGAAGTAGACTGGGACCGTCAATTGCGAGGTTCTTGCCTCAAAAAGCGCATGGTAGCCCTCGTCGGTCGATTTATCCTTTTGCGTGCCTCCAACTTCACATTTGCGACAGAAGCGGTTGCCTTTCCCACCAATATGGCCCGAGACTTCGCTCTGCATTGGATTATCGGATGGACCGGCGTTGGTGTACAAGCAGAAACAGGTAGTATCACCTGACTCGTTTTGAACTCGAACCGGGTCGGTATGCGTGGACCTACGAACAAATGATTAACAGAGAAATTTCAACATCGGGATGAGCTGTGTTCACTCTACTGTCGTTTTAAACTCTCGGTATTGCTCGGAGATACTGGCATTCGGAGATGTCGACACAAAGTGGACGTGGAACTCCTGTTGAAGCAGAGTCCGTGGGAGGTTCCTGTGGGTCATGTATGCGTTCCAATGCTTGTTCCAGGACTTCGAACGGTTGCCCGATACGTCGTCACCAAAATAATCAACAAAGCTATGGTACAGGGGATGACCGCCGGCAATTGCCCGCTTCGGATTGGGCATTCGTTCCGGGTAGCCCATATCTATGGTCGAAGCTGACGGGCATGGTTAAACATTGACTGTGGAAACCAAGAGAAGCGTACCACTCCATGTCGGAATTTTCTGCTGGTCCTGGAGATCCAGGTAATTATTGCTGAGATCATTCGCAGCGACCAGAATTGTTGCATCATCGACAACGGTGGCCTTGTTCTGCGAAATTGTTTAGAGTTTGTATACCACAGATGGAGAAACAACTTACATCTTCATCGAATGTGATCACAAATGCGTTGGCATAAATCTTGCCACGGAACTTGACCCAGCGAATGGGAATCACAAAATTGCCGTTTCTAAGACAGGCAACCTCATGCACATAGTAATGCGAGACTCCTGCATCATACATCGGACTCAGAGAATCGAGGTCCATGTTTTTGCGCCACTTTTGGGCATGCCAAATCTCCCGAATGACACCGTCTTCAGGAATTTCTGGGTATACGTGGATTAATTTCCGGGTCGTAGGATTGGCCCAGTCCTGAAATTGAAAACTGTCAACCCTCGATCGTTAAACAGAAACCAATATACCTGTGCGATGATTGCCCGAGGATCATTCATGAAAAAGACATTACCGAGAGGCGACTTGCAGGGAATGCTGGGAATTCCAGAATCAGCACGGATTTGTTTCTGAACTCGTCGCAGATGATCAAAGGAAGGAACATTTTTGCATTGAGCTTCTTTCAGAATCCAGAGAAAGACGCGCATAAGGGAATTTGAGATCCGCAATCTTGGCAAGTTGTCCAAAATATCCAAGAGAAACATCTGTAGACAAGGTGAGGACACGTTGTTATTTTTCCGGGGGTTTCTCACCAGTTGTGAGGGATAAGGGAACCATTCAGAGGGCGGTGGAATGGTTGGCTGCCCATCAGGCTGGATGTCTGCCGGATCTGGGTCGCCCAGAGCTGAGGAAATGGTAAGAAATCAGGTCTCAATGAATTAATTGAGTGAACAAAAATCCAGTCCATCTGAACGTCCAGTCGTGACCAGGACGCAGGAAGGGAACTTGGAAGCGGAAACGGTTTCCGGACATGTGACATGCGATCACGGGACGAAACCGAACTTGACCGTGACGCTGCCACTCACCTGCTTTGCCCATGAGCTCACTCAAGAAATCTGCCTCTTCCTCATCATCAAGGATATCCTCCCCTACATCCCCTGTTCCAAAGCCCAACTTTCTGGCCATGGCTTCGGCATTCATTCATGCCAAAAGTGTCTGCTTCTTTGCGCAGCCGATTGTGCTCGACACCCACATCCATTCTGTCGTCCCCCGCGTCGAAGTTGGCCCCGGCAGTCCTGTATTGGTCCCACATCTCCATCTCCTCAACACCTCGGCTGTGAGAACCACTGGCAGCAATAGGACCGTGCAGAGGCTGTGGGGCGGCAAACGAGAATTCTCGGAGTCGGGGAGCCGCCGACTCAGCTCTTCTCTCGTTCTGGAGTCTTTCTGCTTGACTCTTCGCTTCTGCAAGGTGCGCCAGCACCTTCAAATGATCGGGACTTTGCAGATGTTTAGCGGCACTCCGGGCGGCTATTGAAGTGCGAAGCTCGGCGGGAACCCCCATGGAGCATGCTCTACATTCTACTCTGGTATGATCCGCGGTGAATAGGAAGTCTATCGGGCCAGGGTTAGACTGTTTCTGGCATCGTCGCTCTCAAATTTTGTACCTTCTTCACGCAGCAAGTTTCCACTCCCCTTGGGCGGCATCAAGGGAAAGATCAAGAGTCTCCTCAATCACAGGCCTTTATGACGTTTACCCACTGCTCTATTGTCACATTCATGGCCCGACGGCTACTCCCCGACGGTGTTCGCTACTTTTTTTTTTGCAAATCCCAACGCGTATCAAATCCAGGGAGCAGTCGGCCTTCTATAAAAGCCTGCGGACGGCCCTCAAAATTTTCATTCGTCTCCCATTCCCACCCCAATGTCTTCGTCTGCCCCCCAAACTCCTCCCCCCAGCCATCTCAGTGACGTTTTCGGAGCTATGAATGAAGACTCTCCAATCGTGCCGACTGTCTTGTCCCTCACCAACCTGCAGAAGCGTTCCCATGCTGCCGTCGACGGGGCCACTTCTGAGGACGAGGATGGTCCTGTCCCAGCTTTGACCTTCGCCGCCAGCCAGAACGCCATCTTAACCCTGCAACGTTACAGCGAGAGGAAGAGACTTCCGTCTGGATCAGACCACAGAGGTGACCCTCCTGCTCAATGTACGCCGACTTCTTCATTCTCCCTCCATTTTACTCATCAAGTGTGTTTCAAGGACCCACCGGCTTTCCGTCACGCAAAGCTCATGGCCAATCTTTTCCATGTCGCAAACCAACTTAGTGCTATCGTGACCGCTCAGCCAGCGTTTGAAGTCTCTTCCCACCTTCTGGTATGTTTTCTACCTTCTTTCTGTATGGACGTGGCTAATGATGGGACCAGAAAAATATCCAAAACTACGCGGTCGCGGTTTTTATTTCGAGCAAACTCAGTGCCTACAAGGGCTCCATTCCTGTCAATATTCTCCTCGTGCGTGTTCCATCACCCTTGTGTGGCTGTCCTCATCCTCTTTGTCCAGAATATACTCAAAAAACTTCGGTTCGATATCCCCGCTGGCATCGAAAATAATCCCGCCGACTACGGCAAGGTCATCGCGGCCGCACAAGATGCCTTCACCCAGTTGCGCTCCAAGTTCAAAAAGGCCGTAAGTTCCATCCATGTTCGGCGACGGTGATGTTTCTAATATCCTTCGGGCACAGCTGTCTGCGAGCGTGAAGGCCAACAAGGCCGACAAGGCCATTGCGCCGGGTCCTGCGCATCACAATATCTTCAAGCTCACCCAGATCCTTGTCGATGGTACACGGTGTAGTGTCACCGTTGAGCTCTGCGCGCGCGTTGCTCTCATGGTAAGGATAGTTTTGTGATATCTGGCATATTATGATTGACATATCATTGTATCATTGTAGCGCGCTGTCTTTCTTCAAGAGGCCGGGCCCAAGTACTGGGATCAGCTTGATATCAGCCTCGCCTCAATTCGTTCCGAAGCCAAAGGCGAAGCCAAGAAGATCACCAGGTATTTCCATCTATTCTAATCTGTTTTGCACCGCACCGACGATATTATACTCTAGGGCCTTCCGCCACATCCTCACCACGGATCAGAACCAGCACGGCGTCAAGGACTACGAGCTCAGTGATGCCAGTGTCGACAATTTCCAGCAAGAGGTGGACGATCTCATCGACGCCGGGGCCATTGACTTGACGACATCGGTGGCGCCGGCGCCGGTAGCGCAGTCCAACGAAGAGTAGTATGCTATAGATATGTCGTGTACAGCCTTGCAATATATGTGGTTCTGTGTTATTCTACACCTGGCGGACATTTTATTTGAGTATATCTGACCGCTGCGGTGCACGGTGACGGCCAGCTAATTGATCATGCTGGTATCCACCCGCATTGAACAGCTGGCGACCAGCCTGAACTGGCCCCACGCTGGACCCATAGGAGACTGAGACTGGGACCGGCCTGCTGCCGGCTGGTCTCCAGTCTCTGTTGACATCCGGCTCACATGTCGCGTCCAGCCAGTGACCACGTGTGGGACCGTTGGCGGTGTAGGCAGAGGCTTCGATATATCGAGCCCCCACGCTAATCAGAGGACTCTTGATACATCAAATCCCCACATACGCCTGGCGCCCGGCGGTGCGTTCGGGGGCCCCAGCGACGTGGGTTTCAACGACGAGATGGGCACGGGATTGGGCTTTGAGGATGAGCTTGCCGGCGGGGGCGACATGGGGTGGGGACCGGTGTTCGGCGGGGACGGGGACGGGACGGGGACGGGGACGGGACGGGGACGGACGGACGGGGCGGGGACGGGGACGGGGGCGAGGGGAAGAGATGTTTGTCGAGTTTGGGGTCCGGACGGGCGGGATGCCGGGTAAGTTTTTCTACGTGGTTTTTGGGTTTGGAGTTGCGCGCAAGCGAGCAACCACTCCTTCGCTTTCTCGTCTTTCTCTTATCTTGTTCTATCTTTTTGATCGCACATGCTTACTGATTACCTTTTCTTTCTTAGCAGGCGCAACAGGACAAGGAAATTTGTGTCAATGGAATAACTATACAGGTTAGCGGCGGACCGATTAAACGCAGAATTATCCTGCACGGGGACAGTCGATGGAGATGCCACAGAAGCAGATAAAATATCCGTTGAGTCAGAATCCCGTGTCGACGTGGAAGCACGGGAATCAACAGAAGGTGGGGGGGTGTATTCCCCCCGGGAATTGTAAGGAGCGTATGGCGACTGAAAGGTCGAATAGCCTGGCATGCTGTAGAGGCCCTGTTGGGGGAGGAAAGGCGGAAGAAAGGCACCTGTGGGTGGCGGCATGTGTAGCCACACCTGTGGACAGCGTTTTAGGAGCAATGGAGAGGAAGTCTTTGACTTGCAGTTGCTGCGCCGACACCGCGTCAGTGTGCGCGCCGGTGCCGCGTCAGTGCCGCGCCGGTGCTGCGCCACCCCTCGCACGTCCTCGACGTCGATATGACTTATAATAGAGGCCAAATCTCTTCTCCATTCCATGAAACTTCACAATCGAAGTTGGCCAGGGTAAGACTTTTCAACTTCCCACTTTGCCTGGATAATCCCCGCTCTTTCAAGTTTGTTTGGACCGGAATAATTGACAGTCCGGACAGGAAATCATCCCTCAGTGAATCGACTTGGTGTTGGAGCACACAGTACGGCAGTTTGCATTCATATCAGGATTCGAACTGACTACCGCATCAATCGCATGTTTGACGCCGGCATCCTAATCTTGAAAGTGTAGCACATCTTTTGAGCACAAATACTCGTTATTCACAAAAGTAACCGGAATGGGTGTACCGCCGGAGTATACAGCGGCTCTGAGCAGATTCTTTGTCTAGGATTAACAAAGGGACATACCTTCACATCCGCAACAAAAAAAATACCATCTACTGCACTTTCATTGCGGTGAAAATTAGAGTCTAAATCAGTTTTTGATTAAGGGGGTGATTTTGACCTCTTTTTAGTTTATTTGTGGAGGCATCGAGGAGGTCGTTCTGCCCCTAGGATTTTTGTGGCATGTTTCAACAAACCTCAGGATAATTATCAGGCATTATAATATCCAGAAATACCATCAGGAAAATGCCTAGGACGGAAATACCATCAATTTTCGATCAATTCCGAAACTTGTTGCACCTCAGGTTCAAATGTCATAATATATGTCAAACTCATTGTAGATTAAGGATCTGGCCACAGGGATGGAACAATTTGGGTTGGATCCCGTTAAAACCGCAATTCCGGTTACTTTTGTGAATAACAAGTATGGACTCAATTCTTGTATTGTAGTGACTACCTCATATATTTTCTCAGCTTCGTCGCTACCGAACCAACTTTCCCAACACCTCCGCTCGGCCTTCGCGGACCAATTGGTCGACGAAATACTCGGCATGGATACACCGGAACGCCCGAAAAATAGCCAGTCTTAACGAGTTGTAAAGCAATATGTTTGTCAGAACACCACCCAAGTTACTGCAACTCGGGGACCAGAGTTCCTGTCTTTCGGTGTCAGGGAAGTCAGGGCGAACTGAGTTACCGAAACACGACTTGCTTACTATTGTGCATTTCTCCGGCGATATTTCATGTACTCTGCTCAAAAAGCCTAAGGCTTTTTAAAACCTCCGAATCACTTGCATTCCAAGGGAAATGCGACCATCGTGCCGGATTTTTTAAGATAGGCCCTTGTTTGGAGAGTTTGCTCAAACATCGGTTAAATTTCTTAGTATTCCATATATCGGACCAAAAATAAAAAATCTGACACGGTACTTCTACTCTAATGCCGATTTC